>ML101031.1:34140-47499 GCA_003697995.1 Taxidea taxus jeffersonii
CCCCCTCCCCCCGCAGAGCGCTCCCCGCCGGGCAGACCCCCTCCCCCGGCAGAGCGCTCCCCGCCGGGCAGACCCTCTCCACTGGGCGGGGCGCGAAGGGTGGAGGGTCTGGGAAGACTGCGGGGAGGAGGCGCGGCTCTCACCTCCCGCAGGCGCACCCAGCGCGCAGGTGCCTTCACCTGGGCGGTCCTGGGGGCGGGGGCGCAGGGCTCCTCCCTCCGAAGCGAGGCCGGGTGGTGGCGGGGCTTTTGGTTTTACTTTTGTTCTCAGGAGGCCTCCGGACCTGGGATAGTGTTCTCAGACCAGTGCTGGGGCGCTGCATCGGTCGGATTTCCGCCGGTGTAGACCCATCAGACCCTGATTTCTGCTCCGGAAGACCATCAGCCACTGGTTTCCCCCAGAGTAGACAGACCTTCCTGATGTATACTGGCGTAGACGGACTGGCTTTCTCTTCCAAGTGAGCGCCTCCTTGGTGGGGGGCGGGGGGTGTCACAGAAGGACCCGCTGATCTCTCGCCCTGCAGGGTGTCTTGACTACAAATATGGGCACTGGTTCATCGCGCGCAACGCAGGGCAAACGGGCTCATTTAGGGATATGCTTCAGTTGTACAGAGGAATAAGCCGCGCTGGAACCGGAAGGCTCCTGGCCCCAGGTTACAGAAGGAACCAAGTTGAGGGACGCAAGGATGAGCTGCCCTCCTTCGCCCGTCACACTGGCTTTTTTGAATTCTTCTGATTGTCCCCCGCCTCACTCATCAGCTCAGCTTCTTAGAACCTCCAGGCCTGTCTCAGTGCTTGGGGACCTGGGTGTCCTTCAGTCCCCAAAGCCCCCACCATCCCTGCCTCATCCTCCTCTCACCTGCTCTCCTGTGGGAGTCCTGCCCATGATGCTCCAGGAAAGGAGCCATTCTTTATAAACCTGTGTGGTCCCAAAGCACTTGCCAGGACAGAACTTGGGAAAGTTGGCACACCTCCAGAGGAGACGACTTTGTCCCTGAGGTCAGCTTCTCCAGGGTCCAGGAGCTGACCTCAAGGGAGGCCAATAGTTCCTCCGATGGCTGGTCAGGGTGCAGCCTTGGAATCTCACTCTTACTGGAGATTTTGGGGCCGACAGGTGAAACTCACTTGCCACATCCGTTGTGCAGAGGTAAAGCAGAGCCTGCACAGGGACAGCCGAAGTTTTTAAGAACCTGGGTCCTTCTTTATTGTGTATCCATAGACTCAGAAGTGTTTTCTAAGAAGTTTCCCCCAAAATTTGGACTACTGAAATGGCTTGAGTTATTCCAGAAGTACTTATGAATCGCTGACTTTGGGCCAGTGGGTCAGACCCCTGGGGGTCTGATGTTCCTATGGAGGGAGACAAATAAACCAAGGAACAGAGACTAAAGTACAATAAAGCAGGGGGTCCTGACAGAGAAGACTATGCAGGGACCAGAAGAGAGTGTGGAAGCGATCTGCTTGCTACTCCATGTGTGCAAAGGCCCGCCCTGGGGTGGGAATGGTTCTGGTGTGCTTGAGGAAGGCTTTGTATCTGGGAGCATGGTGACAAGGGCAGATGCAGAGCAATCAGGATTGAAAATGCAGCAGGGATAAGTAGGTCATGGCAATGAGCTTTGTTTTATTCTGAGTGTCGTGAGAAACCACTGTGGAGAGAGTTTGGGAAGGAAGTGACATTATCTGATTTACATTCCAAACATGTCCCCCTGGCTGCAGTGTGGAGCCCAGAGCTGGTCTAGGCAGGGAGACCCATCAGGAAGCAACTGCCACAATCTCAGTGAGAATGATGGGCTGGGTTGAGGTGGGAGTGACAGAGGTTATGAGAAGCAGCCCCAGGAAAGTCAGATCTGAGAGAAGCAGCTGACAGCTGGGTCCCTGGATAGTCAGGGAAAGAACAGCTGAGGGGGAGAGTGGCCTGTGCCAGCCCCCAGTAGCATACTCGCCTGCAGATCGAAGCTGGAGACCACAAAACCATGTGTCTCAGATACTGTGGGTCAGAGCAGACATGCCTGGTTTTGGTGACACATGCACCACGTGAAATGGGAAAGGAACCACAGGAAGTACTGACTCTTCTTGCAGATTGGCAAGGAAGGGGTTTGGTTAATTTCGGGCAGTTTGGGTCTCATCCCTGGCAGCTGTGGTTCTAAGTGTAAGGAAACAGGGCTGTGGGGAGGTTGCCTCAAACAATCCTCCAGCACGGTTGGGTGTTTCTCCAACATTTCTGGATGTTCCTGTTTACCTGACCTTTGCACAGATGCCATAATCTCCCTGATATCTTATAGTACATCCCATCCTGCTTAAGTTAGCTACAGTAGATTCTGGTGTCTGTAGTTAAGAATCAGCACCAAAACAGCAATTCAAGGATTTGGGGCCTGATCCCCAGGTCAGAAGGTTGGCCCCATTTACTGCAGTGGGAGGGGCTCAGGAAGAAGCAGGCTAGGGAGGAGAAGACATGTTGACACTGAGACATCTGTTAGCTCTGTTGGGCTGAGAGCAGAGGTCAGAGGTATGGTTGGAAACGCCCACACATGGGTGTGTTTAGAGAGGAGGGACCAAATGTGCAGACAGAAGGGAAGAGGGGCCACGACTGAGATGGGGAATATGCCCACATTTAGAGGTTGTAAGAGTAGATGTGCCTCCTCAAATTCTTCCAAAAAACTGAAGAGGAGGGAATACTTTCTAATTCATTCTATGAGAACAGCATTACTCTGATCCCAAAGCCAGATAAAGAAATCACAAGAAAACTATAGGCCAACATCCCTGATGAATATCTGAAGATGGAAACAATTTAAACAAAATTTTAGCAAATAGCTTCCAACAGCACATTAGAAGGTCACATGAATAAGTGAGATTGATCCCAGGAATGCAAACGTGGCTCCACAGGAAAAAATTGGTGGAGTACATCACTATAACCGAACAATGGGGGGTGGGAAGTTTGTCTTGATTGACACAGGAAAGATATTTTAGAAAATCCAACACCACTCAAGGAAAAAGCTCTCAGAAAATGACAATTAGAAAGAAAATTCTTCTACACGAGGAACAGTATTTGTGGAAAACCCAATTAACATCATTCACAATGGTGAAAGACTAAAAACTTTCTCCCTAAGAACCAGAAGAGACCCTGAACTGCTAAGGAAATGTTGAAAAAGGGAAACAAAACTGGGGGCATCACGTTGCCCGATTTCAAGCTTTACTACAAAGCTGCGATCACCAAGACAGCATGGTACTGGCACAAAAACAGACATATAGACCAGTGGAACAGAGTAGAGAGCCCAGATATGGACCCACAACTCTATGGTCAAATAATCTTTGACAAAGCAGGAAAAAATATACAGTGGAAAAAAGACAGTCTCTTCAATAAATGGTGCTGGGAAAATTGGACAGCTATGTGTAGAAGAATGAAACTCGACCATTCTCTTACACCATACTCAAAGATAAACTCAAAATGGATAAAAGACCTCAACATGAGGCAGGAATCCATCAGAATCCTAGAGGAGAACATAGGCAGTAACCTCTTCGACATCGGCCACAGCAACTTCTTTCAAGATATGTCTCTGAAGGCAAAGGAAACAAAAGCAAAAATGATCTTTTAGGACTTCATCAAGATCAAAAGCTTCTGCACAGTGAAGGAAACAGTCAAAAAAACAAAGAGACAACCCACGGAATGGGAGAAGATATTTGCAAATGACACTACAGACAAAGGGCTGATATCCAAGATGTAAAAAGAACCCCTCAAACTCCACACACACAAAACAGATAATCACGTCAAAAAATGGGCAGAAGACATGAACAGACACTTCTCCAGTGAAGACATACAAATGGCTAACAGACACATGAGAAAATGTTCACCATCAGTAGCCATCAGGGAGATTCAAATCAAAACCACATTGAGATACCACCTTACACCAGTTAGAATGGCCACAACCAACAAGACAGTAAACAACATGTGTTGGAGAGGATGTGGAGAAAGGGGAACCCTCTTACATTGTTGGTGGGAATGCAAGTTGGTGCAGCCACTTTGGAAAACAGTGTGGAGATTCCTTAAGTAACTAAAAATAGAGCTACTAACCCTGCAATTACACTAATGGGTATTTACCCCAATTGTTTTTGCTGTTAGGGGACACTTGCAATTTCATGTGAATTTGAGGATCAGTTTTCCATCTTTGAAAAAAAAAAACTTGCTGTTGATATTTGATAGGAATCATGTTGAATCTGTAGATCACTTTGGGTAGCACTGACATTTTGATGTAGTTAACTCTTCCTGTCCATGGACATGCTATGTCTTTTCATCATTAGGTCATCTCTACTTTCTTTCAACAATGTGTTGTAGTTTCCGGCATGCAAGTCTTTCACTTCCTTAATTAGATTTAGTCCTAAGTAATTCTACTGGATGCCATTCTAAATAGAATTATTTTCTTATTTTCACTTTTAAATTATTCATTGCTGGTGTATAGAAACACAACTGATTTGTGTGTATTGGTCTTGTACTTTGCAACTTCACTGACTTATTTCACTCAGCATAATCTCTTCCAGTCCTGTCCATGTTGATACAAAAGTTGGGGATTCATCCTTTCTGATGGAGGCATAATACTCCATAGTACATATGGATCACATCATCCTTCTCCATTCGTCCTTTGAAGGGCATCTTGGTTCTTTGTACAGTTTGGTGACTGTGGCCATTGCTGCAATTTTGAAAAAAAAAGTTGGAAGCACAACAAAGTTGGAGGACTCACTTTACTTGCAAAGCTACAGTAATGAAAACTCCCATAGCTTGGTTCTGATATAAAGACAGACATAGAGATGAATGGAACAGAATAGAGAGCCCAGAAATAAACATTTACATATATGATTAAATGATTTTCAACAAGGATGACAAGAACATTCAATGGGAAAAGACAGTATTTTAAACAAGTGGTGCTGGTAAAACTGGACATCCACATATGGAAGAATGAAATTGGACCCTTACTTCATGCCATATTAAAAACTAACCCAAATGGATCCAAGACCTATAAATGCAAGAGCTAAGGCTATGAAATTTTTAGAAGAAAATTGGGATAAATCTTCATGACCTTGGATTTGGCAGTGGTTTCTTAGCTATGACTCCAAAGAACACAAGCTACAGAAGAAAAAATACATAAATTGGACTTCATAAAAATTTGAAACTTTTGTACATCAAAGCACACATCAAGAAAGTGAAGACAACACACAGAATGGGAGAAAATTTTGGGGAGTCTTATTTTCAATAAGAGATTAATATACAGAGTATATAAAGAATTCCTAAGCTCAACAACTGAGACAAACAATCCAGGTAAACAACAGACAGAGGCCTTAAATAGATGTTTCTCCAAAGAAGATAAACAGAGGGTCAAGAAGCACATGAAAAGATGCTCAGCATTGTTAATCACTAGGGATGTGTAAATCAAAAGCACAGTGAGATACCTCACCAGGACTGTTTTAAAAATGAGAGGGTGAATAAAAAGTACATGTGAGGGTATAGAGAAATGAGAACCCTTGTACATTGCTCTTGGAAATGTAGCATTCTTCAGCCTCTGTAGGAAAGTTGGGCATTTACTAAAAAGTTAAACACAGATTGCCCTGTGACCGAAGATACATTCCTGGGTACATACCCAAGAGAAATGAAAATATAAATTAGCAGAAAAAGTTGTATATAGATGTTTGTAGCAACACTCTTCACAACTGCCAAAAAGTAGAAACAATCCAATTTCTATCCACAGATGAATCAATAAGGAAAATGTGGTCCATCCATACAATGGGATATCCTTCAATCATAGAACGAAAGGACATTTTGATTCACACTACAACATGGACGAGCGTTAAAAACATTTGGCTAGTGGGAAGAAACCAGACACAAAGGCCACATACTGTGTGATTCTATGCATGTGAAATATCCGGAGTGGACAAATCCATAGAGATGGGGGTTGGGGGGGTTAATGCTCCAGGAATACAATTCGTCTTGTATGGGCAATGTTCTGGAGCCAGATGGTGGTGATGGTTGCATTACATGTAAATTTACTGAATATCATTGAACTGCACTTTAAGATGGCTGAAACGGTGAATTTTATGTTATGTAAGTATTACCTCACTAAAAACAAATTGGAGGGGTGCCTGGGTGGCTCAGAGGGTTAAGCCTCTGCCTTCGGTTCAGGTCATGATCTCAGTGTCCTGGGATCAAGCCCTGCTCAGTCTCTCTGTCAAATAAACAAATAAAATCTTAAAAGAATAAAAAAAATAAATTGCAAGTAGAAGAACAGATTATGAGAAGCAAAACCTTAAAACTGAAAAAAAGAGAAGATTGTGGTGAAATTGGGATAGGGACGTGTTTGATAAATGCACGAAGCACGAACTATGAATAGATGCTGATATATTTGATTACATTAAGATTAAATTAACTTAAATTCCTATCCATGGACATGAGGAGGATGAATTTAAAAGATAATCCACAAAATGGGGGATGTTTGAATCTGTTGTAGTTAAGTAGTGATCAGGACCCAGAACACAAAAAGAGTTCTTAAAAACTAAAAAAGAAAGAAATAAAGTGAGACAGAGAGAGACAGTCTAATGGGAAATTAGGCAAAGATTAAGAACTGGCATTGCAAAACACTAAACTATAATGATTAATAAACAAAAAATGTTCATTCTTTCTAGTAATTAGGAAATGTAAGTGTAGACAGACTCTCATATCTGTCACTTACCCAAGTAGGTAAGGCCTAAAAATATTTAAAGTTAAAAATAGTTTTTTTTTTTAAGGTTTTATTTATTTATTTGACAGAGATCACAAGTAGGCAGAGAGGCAGGCAGAGAGAGAGAGGGGAAAGCAGGCTTCCCGCTGAGCAGAGAGCCTGATTCGGGGCTTGATCCCAGGACCCTGAGACCATGACCTGAGCTGAAGGCGGAGGCTTAACCCACTGAGCCACCCAGGCGCCCCAAAAATAGTTTTTATAAAATATAATATCAAGCTAAAACATTTAATATTTTAAATAGTGTGGCCTAAAAATCCCCAGGGTTTGCTGTCTGCTGAGAGCGTTGGTGTGAGTGTCCATGGACGTGGCAGGGAAACTTCACGGTCAGCAAATCCCCAGAAGGCAGGCACACACCAAAGAGGAACACTGGCAGTTTCTAGGGGCTCAGCAAGCCCTACTCTAGCACTGTCAGGACAGCCCTGAGTGTCCAGCAACGGGGGGACAGCGGAGCGCATAGCTCACTTACACAAAGGAGCACAGCAGATGAAACGAATGGACATGGAGAAACCTCAAAGGCCATGTTGAGTAAAAAAGACTGCAAGTTACAAAAGGATCAGGATGGTGAGCATGGTGTGGTGTCATTTCGGTAGACCCAGAGGGCTCCGGATTGTTTCTCGGCACATACCCAGGCTGCTAAAGCATAGAATCGTGTGTGCGATGTCACACACAGTCTAATGTCTGGTCAGATCTCCCTGTGGGCACTCAGCACTGTGCTGCCTTTTCTCTGTGTGGTCTCTTGCACAATGACCCACGACACTGGCAGCAAACTGTGCTGCCTGGGGCTCCGCTGTGGAGGCTGCCAGAGGCTGGGTTCATGACGGAAACTGGTTTTCAATTTTCAATTTGTGTTGTATTCTACATTTGCTTCTGCTTTCAGTCAAAAGTTTCAATCGGAGATTATCTTGAGAAATAGGCTGGTCCCAGACAAGAATCACCGCTGAGTGGGCGTCCCGGTGAGGCAGGGTGGATGGAGCATGTATCCGAGGAGAACCCCATAAAGTAGCAGCCCACACGGCCAGCCTCCATGCAGGGACTGTGCTCAGGGAGCCCGTCGAGGCAGAACGCCGTGCACCCAGGGGACGGTGGAAATTCTCTGAGTGGGAGTTCCATCCGCCAGCCAGAGGGAAGCCTGTGTGGGCCTGGCTCGGGAGTTCTCGTGCAGCATCTGTGTGCACTGGGGCAGGCCCAGGCTCTGGGAGGGTCCCCTCCAGGTTCAGCCCTTGCTGCCTACCCCCTTGGTCTCCTTTCTCCTGCAGGCTCTCTCACACTGCTGGCCTTCCTCCCCTACCTTAGGCATCTTGTGTGCTGGACCAGCTTGCCTCATCTGTCCTTGGAATTTTTAACCTTTATCTCCCAAGATAAAGGACATGCAGACAGCAGCAAGCAGAAGGAAGTGTGTTTGTGGAGTGGGTGTGAATGTTGCTCGTTCATTAACCCACACTAGGGCGGCCATGAGGTCCGCCTCGCAGGGAAGCGGCAGAGAGATGAGGGAGGCACCGTCTTCTGTGCACCTATTGCGCTCTGAATGCTGAGCTGGACGCTGAGCTGGACATGCACGGAGGCAAGCCCTGCCCTCTGAGCCCTCACATCCCAGTGACAGAGACGCCCCAACCAAACAAAAGACAGAGTAAGGTTTTTTTTTTATTAATATAAAATGTATTACTAGCCCCAGGGATGCAGGTCTGTGAATCCCCAGTCTTACACACATCACAGCACCTACCATAGCACATGCCCTCCCCAGTGCCCATCCCCCAAACCACCCTCTCCCTGCCCCTCAGCCCCAGCACCTCTCCATTTGTTTCCTGAAGGACAGACTGACTTTTGAGAATCACCAAGAGGGGACAAGATAGAGAAGGGCAGGGCTGGGACCCAGCTATAGACATGTCAGGCTAAAGGAAGGTAGGGCTTGCTGCCCAGTTGTCAGGCCCACCCCACAGAGGGAACAGCAGGCACTGCAGCACTGAGGCCGGATGAGCGCAGTGCATTCTGGGACTACAAAGGGGTAGTGGGGGGCTGGGGTCATGGCCTGTGTGGCTTTGGGATGTCCTTGGGGAGATGACCTACGGCTCTACATTGGCCTTCTGTGGCAGGAAAAGGAAGTGTCGGGTGAGTGGGCTCGGTCTCCCCTGCTGACAGCACCAGGAGACCCCACCACTAAGGGTCAGGGCCACAGCTGCGGTCTGGCCTTTACTTTGTGAGCATTTAGGTTCTGTTGTTTGGATATTAAGAAATCTCAAGAAAGAGATATTTTTGAGCATGCTCTAAGATCCAAAGTGGTTATGAATTCTGCCCTTCTTCATTCACTTGTTTGTAGAGTACTGTAACTTTTCGTATTTTCTATTTCATAGACCCACTGAAATTCAACATCTGGATAATTCTTCTCTTTTTATCTCAACCCCTTGTTCTTCTGATAAATTACAATAAAGGAATATAGTAACAGAAATATTAACTTTCTAGGGGAATGTTTCCGCAGTCCCTAAACATCAGAAAGTGCTCAAATGGCTGTGACCACCCTCGGGACACAGCAGCACAGAGAGGCGGGAGCTCACACCAGAGCAGGACTTCTGCTGTGAGGCTGTCCCTGTTCTCCAGGCAGTGCTGGCTGGCTGACCCCATGCACAGGTCATGGAGCAGGCTGGGCACTGGCTCTTACATCCTGGACAGCCCCCTTCACAGCTCACATGGGACCCTGAGCAAAACCTGTATGTCCCGGCCCTCCACAGTCTGCTTTTCGAAAAACTCTCCACTATTTGCTCATTGAGGACAAAGCAGGAAAACAAAGATGACCCACAAATACCTGCTTGAAGCACATAAAAGTCTTACTAAAGAGCCTCTTCCGTTGAAGGTTTTGCTGTTTTTTTCTCAATCAGCATTTCATATTTAAGTAAATACCATTGAGATAAAAAAAAAATCTTTGACATGTAGGAAGTTTCTACTGTGTTAATTGGCTAATCCTTCTGAGAAACCCAGAGGAACTATGCCCCTCTATCATAGCAGAACAATCACGGAGCACAGGAATTAAGATTGTTTCCAGTTCAGGGCGCTTGGGTGGCTCAGTTGCATTAGCATCTGCTCAGGTTGTGATCCCCGGGGTCCTGGGAGGCAAACCCTCCCTAACCCTGCTTCTCCTACTCCCTGTGCCTTTGCCCCTCCCCCTGCTCGTACTCTCCCGCCCGCTCTCTCTGTGAAATCAATAAACATATACATAAATACATACATAAAGAAAGAATAAAAGCTTCAAAAAATAAAAAATAAAAATAAATTGTCTCCAGTTCAGAAGTAGTGAAAACCCAATATAATGGGAGGGTTTAGAACACCCCCCCGCCCCCCACCCCCGCACTCTCATCCTGCAAACACTTTGCCCCTCCGGGGACTCAGTGGCAGATGTGGGGAACCCTCTGCTCACACACATCCCATTGTTCTCAGGACTTTACTCTGACAAAGAGAGACTCAGGCCCTCCCCTCCCCTCCCCTCCCGTGAAGGCAAATATCCAGTCAGCCTTGGAATGTGAGCTATCTCAGAGCAGGGCCTCCTGTGTGTTACAGCACACTGGGGGGACCTGCCGCTGAGGACACGGAGAGTCCCTGAGAAAGCAAACCATGGTGTGGGCTCAGACCCTTCAGTCCCGGCCACCACAGGTCAGCCAGGTCTGGGCTTCAGGAACATTGTTGAGGGCTGACCCATCTCCCACTCCTACAGAAGTTGTCTCCCACCCCTAAGTCAGGTCTGAGCGGGTTTGGGCCACCTTTAGTGGAGTGTGGGGGCCAGAGACAAGTGAAAAGGCTCCTAGAGCCACAGATCAGTCATGCTCTGTGCCCACAGGGACCCTGCACTCCTGGCCACCCCTCACCCAACTCCTACTCAACTGCAGATCTCACCTGAGACCCTCCCTCTGCCAAGCACGCCCCACCCCACGTCTCTAGCCAATCCGGGGCCCTTTCAAAGGTTCTCCCTGCAGCCTTGTCCTGAGCAGCTCTGCCCGCCACTCCTGTGGCTGTCGCAGTAACGTCTGCCTTCCCCATAAGGCTTTGGCTTCAGGAGGGCCGCACCCATCCTCTGCCCCCTACGAGCGCCTGCAGTGCGGGGCTCGAGGGCCTCCTCAGGCCCTCTGTGCTCCCCAGGCCTGACCTCTGGCTGGCAGGTCCGGGAGCAGAGTGGTGTGGCAAGAGGCCTCTGCAGTCCGGCCCGAGTGGGAGGGCCCACACAGGAAGCGCATTCTGTCCTGAAGAGACGCAGGGAGAGCTCAAGTCCCGACTATGCAGACTCAGTCCTGGGGTTCAAGTTGAGGGTCTTGTTTTGTTTCCTCTTAGCTATTTTTTTCTCTTCTATTGTGGCCCGTCACAGGATCAAAAGAAAATATAGATCAGGGCATGACCTCCTCTGCTTCGCATCGCCCACGTTAATGTACCGAGGGTCTGAAGTGCCTCTGAAGCCCTTTTTTCCCTCACACTACTCCTACTCCGAGACCAACTTTGCCCTGACGGGGGATGTTCCCGTGCCGCCCACATGCACAGCTGCATGGTAGTTTAGGTCTCTGGGCATCGAGGGCTCCAGCGTCATGTTTGTGAGATTCACAGATGGATGGGGTTCTGACTTTGTGCGTGTCTGTGAACACACAGAGCGGCAGCCCCTTCCTCCTGTCATTCTGCGCAGGTCTCCATGGTAAGAAAGACCACACTTGTCCACTGTCCTCTGGTACATACCTGTGCCATCTGCACTTCTTGATCACTGAGAATGGTGTTGCCAAGAATGTTCTTGTGCCCAGGAGTATGCCCCAGAGAGGACCTGGTGGGTATGTGCACCCCTAACCCTAGTGCAAGGCTGAAGTCTTCCCAA
Organism: Taxidea taxus jeffersonii; assembly: GCA_003697995.1. Classification (NCBI taxonomy): domain Eukaryota; kingdom Metazoa; phylum Chordata; class Mammalia; order Carnivora; family Mustelidae; genus Taxidea; species Taxidea taxus. The sequence goes on from ML101031.1 coordinate 45,735, forward strand.
AGATGACCGGAGCGGACCTGGTGGGTATGTGCACCCCTAAGCCTAGTGCAAGGCCGAAGTCTTCCCAAAGATGACCAATTCCAAATGCTCTTTCTGCTGCCATGGAGATGAACTTAGGGCTTTTCTTCCTCCTTTAATCTGTTGATGTGTGGAGTATAGTAACTGATCTTATAATGTTAAACTAGCCCTGCATTCTGGAATAAATCCTACTGATCACGATATATTGGCATTGTTCCACGTTCCCTGCTCCGGTTTACTAAGTGAGAAATTCTGTGCCTGTGCTCATGCATGACCCATACTATTCTTTTCTTGTTCTAGTCTATCATCGTCAACTTTTAGTATCAATATTTATGATTATCTTATAAAATAAGCTAAGATCTATACTTTCATTTTCTATTCCTTAGAAGAGTTTATGTAACATTGGAATTGTTTTTCCCTTAGGTGTTTAATAAACTTCCCAGGGGAGCATCTGAGCCTGGAGTCTTTCTAGACAAATGACTTTTGATGATTGATTTAGTTGTTGTTTTGTTTTTTAGGGTTATAAGACTTTTTGATTTGCTATTTGTGTTTAAGTTATTTTATTTTTTTCTTTCTTTTTTTTGTTTTAAACTCTTCAGGATTTTTTAAAAATTTAATTTTATTTTTCAGTGTTCCAGAATTCATTGTTTATGCACCACACCCAGTGCCCCATGCAACCCGTGCCCTCCATAAAACCCACCACCAGGCTCACCCAACCCCCCACCCCCCTCTCCTCCAAAACCCTGAGATTGTTTCTCAGAGTCCATAGTCTTTCATGGTTAAATGTCCTCCGTGTTATTCCTTATGCTCCAAGTGAGTGAAACCATATGATAATTGACTCTCTCTGCTTGACTTATTTCACTCAGCATCATCCTCTCCAGTCCTGTCCATGTTGATACAAAAGTTGGGTATTCATCCTTTCTGATGGAGGCATAATACTCCATTGTATATATAGACCATATCTTTTTTTATCCATTTGTCCGTTGAAGGGCATCTTGGCTCTTTCCACAGTTTGGCAATTGTGACCATTGGTGCTATGAACATTGGGGTACAGATGGCCCTTCTTTTCACTACATCTGTATCTTTGGGGTAAATACCCAGTAGTGCAATTGCAGCATCATAGGGAAGCTCTATTTTTAATTTCTTAAGGAATCTCCACACTGTTTTCCATTGTATTGCCTGTATGGTGATTGTTACTGTATAATGTCTCTGTTCCTTTCTGGTAATACTTTTAGGGTCTCTCTTTGCTTAGAGGACCCCTTTCAATATTTCCTGTTGAGCTGGTTTGGTGTTTACAAACTCTTTCAGTTTTTGTTTGTCCTGGAAGCTTTTAATCTCTCCTTCTATTTTCAATGATAACCTAGCTGGATAAAGTATTCTTGGCTGCATGTTTTTCTCGTTTAGTGCTCTGAATATATCATGCCAGTTCTTTCTGGCCTGCCAGGTCTCTGTGGATAAGTCTCCTGCCAATCTAATATTTTTACCATTGTACGTTACAGACTTCTTGTCCCGTGCTGCTTTCAGGATTTTCTCTTTGTCGCTAAGACTTGTAAATTTTACTATTAGATGGCGGGGTGTGGGTCGGTTCCTACTGATTTTGAGAGGTGTTCTCTGCGCCTCCTGGATTTTGATGCTTGTTCCCCTTGCTATATTAGGGAAATTCTCTACAATAATCCTCTCCAGTATACCTTCTGCTCCTATTTCTCTTTCTTCTTCTTCTGGAATCCCAATTATTCTAATGTTGTTT
>ML101032.1:0-15437 GCA_003697995.1 Taxidea taxus jeffersonii
AGTAATAATGAAATCAATTCAACAGTAAAAGAATACTACAATGAAAAATGATGAAAATTGAAGTAGAGCTTAAAAGAGCATTTGAAGAATTTACACAGAATACAGAGTAGCAAAACTAAGAAACTGAAATTATGAGAAAAAAGAGAGACAGAGAAAACAGATCCAAAAGACACAACATCCAGTATGACAAACTGGAGCGCATGGAAGTAGTTGTGATTAAAGAAATAATGGAGGGGAAAATTCCTTGAGCTAAAAGCAGAGCTTACACTAAAAGTCAGTGAGAACACTGAAAAAAAAAAAACCAAAAACCAAAAACTACCACATACATATCTGAGCAGAATTTCTGAATTCTAAAAAGAAAAAAAAAAAATTTACAGCTCTGAACCAGAGAAATAAGCTCCCTACAAAGGAAAGAGAACCAGACAGACATCAGACATCCTAACTGTAATACGAAATACTAAAGAGTAACATAACAATACTGACAGAGTTCTGAAAGAATCCCAGTTATGTTAAGAGCAAAAGAAAGCCAGCTTCAGACACACAGGGTCTCTTATATATTGATTCAGAAAAACAATTACTAGAAAGCTAGAATGTGTTCCAGTCAAATAGTGAATTAGAACAAGGAATGTCAAAAGCAACTGTAGTACAAAAAAAACCCCCAAAAGGTAGTGAGCAATTTGGAACTAATTTTGAAAAAATACTTACAAAGGCTAATGCATACTTTAAGAACCGATTCTTCAAATAAGAAATACATTATAAAAACATAATAAGCTGAAACTCAGTTCCAAATGATTTAACAGTATTTAACAATCAAATAAAAACATATTAAAACTTTTATCTTGATCTGAGGTGATCTTGATAGATGTAATCATAAAGTCTATTTAACTTTTTACATTGATAAATATAAGTTGAATATGTTTATTAAAAATACAAGTAAAAATACTATTTACATATAACTAATATAGCTAACATTTATCAAGTGTTTACTCTGAATGAGTGAGGCAGTATTTTAAGAGCTTTACATTTAATAATTTACAATAACCCCGTGAGGGTGAAGCAGATACTATTATTATCCAAGTTTAACGTAAGGGGAACAAACTAAGGCACAGAAGTCTTTTTTTTTTTTTAAGATTTTATTTATTTAGGGGTGCCTGGGTGGCTCAGTGGGTTAAGGCCTCTGCCTTCGGCTCGGGTCATGATCCCAGGGTCCTGGGATCAAGCCCCACATCGGGCTCTCAGCTCTGCGGAGAGCCTGCTTCCTCCTCTCTCTCTGCCTGCCTCCCTGCCTACTTGTGATCTCTCTCTCTGTCAAATAAATAAATAAAATCTTAAAAAAAAAAAAAAGATTTTATTTATTTATATGACAGAGAGAGATCACCAAGTAGGCAGAGAGGCAGGCAGAGAGAGAGAGAGAGGGAAGCAGGCTCTCTGCTGAGCAGAGATCCTGATGCGGGCCTCTATCCCAGGACCCTGAGATCATGACCTGAGGGGAAGGCAGAGGCTCAACCCACTGAGCCACCCAGGCAACCCGAGGCACAGATGTTTTAAGTAACTTGTCCATGGTCACTAAGTTTGCAAATGGTGGGGGTCAAAATATGAGTCTAAGTTTGTTTTATGACATTAAGAGTCTCTTTTGGTTTGTTTCCCTCCCGATCCCATCTTGTTTCATTTTTACTTTTCCTACCACCTTAACTCCCACCCCCGTTGCATCTCCACTTCCTCATATCAGGGAGATCATGTGATAGTTGTCTTTCTCCAGTTGACTTATTTCGCTAAGCACAATACGCTCTAGTTCCATCCATGTTGTCGCAAATGGTAAGATTTCATTTCTTTTGATGGCTAATATTTAAATTTTTTACAATAATCACACATAAACTGAAGTGTATACACACACACACACACACACACACACACACACACACACACACAATTTTTTTTTTTTTTTTTAAATAAAAAGAGTATAGATGCAAGGGGCTCCTGGGTGGCTCAGTCAGTTAAGTATCTGCCCTCCGGTCAGGTCACGATCCCAGAGTCCCGGGATAGCTTGTGTCCTCTCTTTCTCTCTCCATCTCAAACAAATAAGTAAAATCTTTAAAAAAAAAAAAAGTGTAGATGTCAACACAAGCACCTGTTTTTGCTCAGCTGTGACTGGCAAACAGTAGGGAATGTTTAATCCCTACTTAACAAATTTAAACATTTGTTAAATGAATGATGGCTATCTCTAAGATTAAATCACTACCTGATTTTATCAGGTCACTATCAAGATCAGTGAAGAAATAAAATAACATTCAGAATATTCTTTCTGACCTGGTATTTCTCAGCACTTAGTTAAACACTCCTATTTCTTTCTCTAGGCCATTTTTAGACCAATACCACCACCAGACCCAGCACCAAATGCATCTTCCACCTGGGAATGAGCTACAGCATCATGTCAAGTCTAGAATGCCATCATTCTTAGGAGGCACCTTTGTTATGTGAAACAAGAAAGAAAAAAACCTGCTTTCAATCCAAGTGTGGCACACCATCAAAATATCTAATTTCAGAGAGGTTAAAATTTAAAATGTGCATCTTAGAATCAATTAAATATGGCAATTCTATTAGAAAGTCTGATAGTGAGCTCTTACTATGTACCATGTACCATGTTAAGTGCTTCCACATGTATCATCCCATTTTTCTTCATGGAAACCCCATGAGACAGATGCTGTCATCATTCTCTTTTCATAGACAGGGAAACAAGGCACAGAGAGGCTAAGAAAATACCATCCCTAATCAAACAACTAGTAAGTGGAGAGGTATAGGTTTGACCAAGGTAGTCTCATTGCACAGTACATTCTCTTTTTTTTGTTTTTACTGCCTGGGAGAGCTTACGAATCCCTTCAGAAAAGAAAATATGGTTCCTGGCACTAAATTCTTAAAGAAATTGATCAAGGACCATAAAGAATGTCCTTGTTGCCTGTTGACCTATGCTGTACTGTAGGCAATGGAGAGCCACTGCATCTTTCCAGAGATCCAGTTTAACCCAAAGATAGAACCTAGAGTATCTGAAAAAATGAAGAGTTTGCACACCGTTTAGCAAATGTTTCGTAAATATCTTTTCATCTCCCATTAACCTTGGTGAGATCTCTGAGTGCATTTATTTCGAAGAGTATTTGAAAGGACGCTGCCTCCCCTTTCAGCAGCCACACATCTTACCCTCGAGTAGTCCGAGCTGTTACTATAAGTTGCAAGGCTTTGGCCTGCAGCCTCATGTGATGTATAATCACCACTTGTTTATTCTCCACACCACTGTACATGAACTCCATTTTGTAGGTCTCTTCCATGATCTATAAGGAAAGGTAATGAAAGATCAATAAAAATATCATACTGGTTTTGATAGTACAGAATTCTAGGTGAAATTCTTTGAACTGAATTTTTTTAATGCCTGTGCTTTAACACGGAACTGAAATTATTTAAGTGCCTATGGTAAGAGAAATTAGGATAATTTGAGAAAAATTAACATGTGTTCAGGAAATTAATATAGTATGTCTTATGAAAACAGAGTAAGTTGTTTTGTCAGTTAAGAAAAAGATTTTCATCCAGTAATAAAATCATCTTAGTTGATGATGTCAAGATATGAATAGTTCAATCACTGATAAAATCATAAAGTACTGCTTCTTACCCTAATCCCAAACTACTGTGTCGTAGGAACTAATGAATGAACAGGGTATCTGGAAACCCAACCCTAGGAAAAGTCCTCAAGAATTTAGCACCAGGAACCATTAACCACGTGTTAATCATCCAGACAGACTGTTCTACAGGCCCGGTCTCTTGATGGGAATATGGAGAGGAGAACAAGTGTAGAAAACAGTGTCTATGACCTCAGATCAACCCCAGTTCATTAAGCTCTTGTTCTATTCAATCCAAATCAGCTACTCCCATCCAAATGATGCTTCTCTCCTCATTCTGCGCTTCCCTTCTTTTGAGGGCTTTGGGGTCAGAGAAAGGACTCTGGGCTCTCCCACAAGTGCCAGAAAGACAAGTCACCTAATTACACAGTGCCTCAATTTCCCTATCTGTAAATAGGGAAGAAGTATCCCCAAAGTCATAAAACTTCAAGGATAAAATGGAACATGAACAGCACTTATTAGCACAGTATAGGGTACCCAGCAACAGTAATTCCTTTCCCCTCTTTCTTCCAAACTACTGCTCCCTGGTCCCACCCCTATTCACTCTGGGGCTCTAGTCATTAGATTCTACTCCCCTACAATAAGCCACACAGCAGGTCTGAAAGGAAGTCTAGTTCAGAGGACAGCTCAAGTAGAGTAGTGAGAAGAAAACACAGTGGGTACCAGATGATCTAGGTACTCTACTACTCTACTACTTATCCCTCTATAAATTTAACCGTGCTGAGCCTCAACTACTTCATCTATAAAATGGACTTAATATTTATTCTTATCTAATGGGATTACTGTGAGTGTTAATTAAAACAGACATGAAATCATTTAGTGAATTGTAATGTAACAATCATTAGCTTGCTATTGGGTCATAATCACTGGGTCATATAAGATGGACTCACTACCTCAAAGACAGGACCCAGAAAAGTTCACCAAATCCCAAAACCTAAGAATGAAGGGAAACTGCTCAAAGTTAGAAAGGAAGAAACCCAAGGCAAATATAATTAAATTCTACTTAATGAACTGAGGAGTACATAAAGACCTTTCAACATTCAAACGCTGGTACAGGCTAAAAATACAAACAACTTCAATATGAGTTCAGCTACATTTACAGATGAAAGGTTCATGACAGTGTTTACTGGATTTTAATATATCTGAAATACAAACTGATCATATTTTATTTTTTTAAGAGTTTATTTATTTGACAGAGATCACAAGTAAGCAAAGAGGCAGGAAGGTGGGGTGGGGGAGGCAGGCTCCTTGCTGAGCAGAGAGCCTGACATGGGGCTTGATCACAGGACCCTGAGATCATGCCTTGAGCTAATGGCAGAATCCACTGAGCCACTCAGGCACCCCAAACTGATATTTCAGAACACCAGAGCATCTTAAAAATCATCCAGTTAGGGGTACCTGGGTGGCTCAGTGGGTTAAAGCCTCTGCCTTCGGCTCAGGTCATGATCCCATAGTCCTGGGATTGAGCCCCACATTGGGCTCTCTGCTCTGCAGGGAGCCTGCTTCCTCCTCTCTCTCTGCCTGCCTCTCTACCTACTTGTGATCTCTGTCTGTTAAATAATAAATAAAATCTTAAAAAAAAAAATGAACCAGTTAAATTGCTATATTTTACAGAGAAGGAAAAATCCAGGGAGGTTAAGCAGCCTCAATATCACAATATTAGAGGCTGACCTGGGACTAGAACCCAGGTCCCCTGACTCCAAAACCAGTGCTGTGTCCCCTAATTATGCTGCTTCCCAAATCACTAACATTTGTCACAGGCTGGAACTGAGGAGGGCACAGCAAAGGCATGGAGCCATGTGAAAGCCTCTGGCTCCATCTTAGAAAATTCCTGGACAGAGATCCATCTGAGAAGAAGATCCCAAAATGCGTACCTGTTTTGCTGCTGCAGAGGCCAAATCACTCTGCTTCAAATACAAAGGCGCAGCCACGTTCCACAGCTTTTCTTGCAGGGCCTACACAGACAAATCAGGAGACACAGAACACAGAGGTCACCAAGACTGGCCTATCATTTGAAGGTTCTGTGTTTGCTTTGCTTTGGAAATTTCCTGGATCACGACTTCCTCTCAATCTTATTCTTTTAAGGTAGTAAGCCCTGCCTATTATAGAGAAAGAGGAAACCAAAGGCTGGACTTCTTCCCATTCAATCCAATTCCTGGCCCAAAGGCCCTATATCCAGATCAGACCAGTGCTTGCAAGCAGACAGCAGGAATCATGCAGGTCTCACTAAAATGGGTGAGAAAGCCATCTTCCATGGCTCTCAGGCCTTCTTGTTCCCAGAGCCACTAGACTACTCTGGCTGCTCAGACCCTTCTTCCTTGACTGTGGTTCTTTTATTTTGTTCGCTATCCTTTGAAGAGCCCCATGACCTTACTGACATGTCACACTAGAAATCAAGAAGTTTTCCTAGATTCCTCCCTCTCCCTCAATCTCTCTATGTTCAAAAGCATCATGAGGAGCCACAATTTTACCTTCCATCCCTCTCCTCTCAGCCGTATGGCCCCAACTCTCATCTTCTCTAAACCTCTGCTGTAGTTCCTTATTTTCAGTCCTTCTTAATTATAGACATAACCTAATGGCTTTATAGAAAATCTAGACTAACACTATCCAGTAGAAATGAACACATACCATATATATAATTTTATATATTCTAGTAGCCACATTTTTAAAAGTAAAAAGAAACAGATGAAATTAATTTTGACAATATAGTTTACTTAACCCAGTATATTTAAGATATAATTTCACTATAAAATCAGTATTTTTTAAAAAAGATTTTATTTGGGACGCCTGGGTGGCTCAGTTGGTTAAGCAGCTGCCTTCGGCTCAGGTCATGATCCCAGCGTCCTGGGATCGAGTCCCACATCGGGCTCCTTGCTCAGCGGGGAGCCTGCTTCTCCTGCTTCTCCCTCTGCCTCTGCCTGCCAATCTGTCTGCCTGTGCTCATTCTCTCTGACAAATAAATAAATAAATAAATAAATAAAATCTTAAAAAAAACAAAAAAGATTTTATTTATTTATTTGACAGAGATCACAAGTAGGTAGGGAGACAGGCAGAGAGAGAGGAGGAAGCAGGCTCTCCATGGAGCAGAGAGCCCGATGTGGGGCTCGATCCCAGAACCCTGGGATCATGACCTGAGCCGAAGGCAGAGACTTTAACCCACTGAGCCACCCAGGCGCCCCTAAAATCAGTATTCTAAAAGTTAATATTTACATTGTTTTTCATACTAGGAAGTCTCAGAAATCCGTGTGTATTTTGCATTTATACCACATCTCAATTTGGACTAACATTTCAAGTACTTAATAGTCACATGTGCCTGGTGACTATCCACTTAGATAGCAGCAGGTCTAAACTATAGATATAGAAAATTTTAAAGCATCCAAATCATACTACCCTTAACAGAGTTATTGTTTCACTTCCAATCATTTTTCATATATATGCTTTTTATATAATTGTAGTCTAAAAGCAGAATTGTGTGTGCTTTTTTTTTTTTTTTTTGTACATAACATTACACTGGGGGCGCCTGGGTGGCTCAGTTGTTTAAGCGTTGTCAGCCTTCAGCTTAGGTTATGATCCCAGGGTCCTAGGATCGAGCCCCGGGCTCCCTGCTCAGCAGGAAGCCTGCTTCCCTCTCTCCTTCTGCCTGCTGCTCCCCTCACTTGTGCCCTCCCCCTCTGTCAAATAAATACACAAAATTTTTTTAAAAAAGAAAGAAAGGAAGGAAGGAAGGAAAGAAAGGAAGGAAGACAGAGAGAGAAGGAGGGAGGGAGGGAGGGAAGAAAGAAGACCAACAATGACATGGCACTTTCTATGTATCAGACACTAGGCAAAGGGCTCTCACACACCTTGTTTGTTACCAACCCTTACCTATGTAGAATTATTTTTTTTTAAATATTTTATTTATATATTTGACAGAGAGAGAGAGAGAGAGAGAGAGATCACAAGTAGGCAGAGAGGCAGGCAGAGAGAGAGGGATGCAGGCTCCCCACCAAGCAGAGAGCCTGATGTGGGGCTCGATCCCAGGACTCTGGGATCATGACCTGAGCCAAAGGCAGAGGCTCAACTCACTGAACCACCCAGGCGCTCCTACCTATGTAGAATTATTATTAGCCCTGTTTGAAAAGGCCAAACAACTCTGAAAAGCGGCATGGAGTAGCTTTTTGGAATAATGAAAATGTTCTGTATCATGACTGTGGCGGTGGTTACACAGGTATATCCATTCGAAGGAATCTATCTAGCCAAACAAGAGCTGTTTAAATCCCAACCCATTTCAGTGTATACAACCCCTTCCACGTATATACACATACCTGCAAAACCCTAAGCTCACACATCTTAAAGTGAGAAATATATTCTAACGACGCCATTTATTCTGACTTTGATCAAATATCATAATCACTAACACTTGGAACTAAAGCCAGGATAAAGACTTATCAAGTGAGAAGGGGTCTCCAAACCCCAAGCCTAAATTGAGTGGAACTCTACTGCTGAAGCTGAAAGCTATGAAACTAACTAAACACGTTTTCATCTCAGCAAACTGTGACAGCTTCTTGGCCACCAATATTGTGTGTGTGTTTGTGTGTGTGTGTATGCAACCTGACTAATACAAAATGTCAGCAAGGTGGCCAAACATTTTTTTTAATTCCTTTTTTTTTTTAAAGATTTTATTTATTTGTCAGAGAGAGGGAGAGAGAGAGAACGAGCACAGGCAGACAGAGTGGCAGGCAGAGGCAGAGGGAGAAGCAGGCTCCCTGCCGAGCAAGGAGCCCGATGTGGGACTCGATCCCAGGACGCCGGGATCATGACCTAAGCCGAAGGCAGCCGCTTAACCAACTGAGCCACCAGGCATCCCAAGGTGGCCAAAATTTTAAGAGCAGTGAAATCAACCTTTGCCTAGTTAGGACCTGGGCAAAGTAAAACTAGAATTTTAAGAAATAATATAAAAGTTCTATATGCTATTCAAGTTATAAAAAAACAATGAAAAATCCTTAGGATTCTAATGAAAATGCTTAGCCAATCTGCTCTAATCATACAATGATAAAAGAATTCTCCCAGATTAAAAAAATTTAAAGTCCCACACAAATTAACAATTAATTAGAGACTAATATAATTATACTGCAGAGTACATAATTTCTTCACTGCCGAGCGGCTGTGTACGACTACATTTTTCCACTTACAGCCTCAAGAACTGCTGAATCCACTAAAGTGCTTTCTATGCACTTTATGCACATAGTAATCACAAAATACAAACATAAGGGATCCAAACCAACCTTGATAAGAAGAAGTTGACACCGAAGATAGGTAGCAGAGAAGTCAGCAACTCCTGCTAGTTCAGACTGAAGTTCTCCAAGTCTTTGCAGATCCCTGCAGTAAAGAAAACCCCAAGCCCAACAGTGAATAGGGATAATGACAGCCATATAAAGATCAGGTAAAAAGCATTTTACCATTTTAGCAGCACCTGTGTGGCTCAATGGGTTAAGCGTTTGCCTTCGGCTCAGGTCAGATCCCAGTGTCCTGGGATCAAGCCCTGTGTCCCTCCCCCCGCTTGTGCTCTCTCTCTTGCTCCCTCTCAATCTCAAGTAAATAAATAAAATCTTTTTTTTTTTTTAAGATTTTATTTATTTGACAGAGAGAGAGACACAGAGAGAGAGGGAACACAAGCCAAGGGAGCAGGAGTGCTGAGCAGGGAGCCCGATGTGGGCCTCAATCCCAGGACCATGGGATCATGACCTGAGCCGCAGACAGCTGCTTAACAACTGAGCCACCCAGATGCCCAATAAATAAAATCTTAAAAAAAAAAAAAAAAGCATTTTGCCATTCTATACTTAGTAAAATTGGTCATAAATTTTAAAATGATGGCACCCAATGATGGAGTGGTTATAATGAAACTGGTTAACTCATGCATTGATAACAGTTTAAGGTGATAAAATTCTTTTGTAAAGTAAAACTGTACCGTTATAAAAGCCATACATACTGTCAAATATTTTCATCAGTACCTTTACACTGAGAAGTAATTCTAAGAGAAATATCCAACAGAAATGAAATGCTTTATGCCCCACAATATGTCACTATTATAGTGGAATATTCTACAGATGTTAAAATATAAAACGGTAATAAGGTATATGACCTTAACTACATAAAAACTATATGTAGGAGAAAAATACAGCAAAGTGGTTTTCTGAGAGAAGTATGAGGGTTATTTTTTTTTAATTTTTATTTTTTTATTTATTTGTTATAGAGAGAGAGAGAGCAAGCACAGGCAGACAGAGGCAGGCAGAGGCAGATGCAGAGGGAGAAGCAGGCTCCCCGCGGAGCAAGGAGCCGGATGTGGGACTCGATCCCAGGACGCTGGGATCATGACCTGAGCCGAAGGCAGCCGCTTAACCAACTGAGCCACCCAGGCGTCCCGAGGGTTATTTTTATTGTCTTCTCCCAACTGTGCTTTATTTTTCAAGTGTTTTATATAACAGATGAGTATTTTTTGTATCATCAAGAAAAAAAAATTAAGATACTGTAGTAGGCTTTGTTGGCTCCCTACCCAGTTAGCCATTCTTTACATCTTCCTCACTGAAGTTACTGAACTCTGATTTTGTTCAAGGAAAGGTATCCTCAAACCCATTCCCAGGTAGAGTTTGATTGAACTAAGCCAATTAATATATGTCATCTCCCTGGTTATGTGACCTAAGTTGGCCTTCTCAGTCCTAATCCACACTTGGAGCAGGCCCGACAGTAGTCTGTATGTCTGTCTCCATCTCCATCATGTCCTAGACTGAACAAGAGCACTTACAGTCCTGACTGCCACTGGCAGCCATACTGTAACTCTAAAGGAAAAAAGCTTTGGGATAAAGCAAGTGCTGAGGACAAGGAAAATCCAAAGAGACAGAGAACTGGGTCTTTAATAATATAAGTGAACTACATGACCATACCATACTTAGAACTGCCTCAGATCTCTATTCATATGAGAAAATAAAAAACCATTGCAAGCTTGTTTGAGATGAGGTTTCCCAGATACCCGAAGCCAAAAACATCCTCGCTGGATACTGGCATAGACAAGTGATTGCAAAAATATAAAACCAAGCTGCCTGGAGGCAAGAAAATAGAAAGTGCCACACATAGGTCAATAGTTGTGTGGGGGCTGGAATTACTAATTTAAAATTTTTAATTTTTTGAATAGATAATACATACCCAGCTACACAATTAAACCAATAAGGTAACAGAATTCAAAAGATACTATAGGATATGCAACTAGATTAGTTCACCTTGCTGTAACAGGGCACTGCTAACCAGTACACCCTTCCCAGAGGCAACCACCATTACCAGTTTCTTTTCTTTCTTTCTTTTGGGGCTAACAGGATAGACCTACAAAAAAAAATCATTGTTTTCCTTTCTTCTTTTTTGAGGAGAGGAGTGTGTGTGTGTGTGTGTGTGTGTGTGTGTGTGTATGACCTAATAATCCATCTCAGAAAGCATTCATGGAAAACTATCTTGTTTTTCAATGGCAACATCAAAATTTCACACAGAAATGATAGCTGTGGAAAATGTGATTTGGGTCACAAGGGAAGCAAAGCCACAGGGTTGGCGTAACATAGAAGTTTCACAGTAGCCTATACAAAACTGTCTGTTTGACTAAGCCCCTCCCTCTAATACACAACTTTCTTAATAGCTAAAGGGGCGGGGCGCCTGGGTGGCTCAGTGGGTTAAAGCCTCTGCCTTTGGCTCGGGTCATGATCCCAGGGTCCTGGGATCCAGCCCCACATCGGGCTCTCTGCACAGCAGGGAGCCTGCTTCCTCCTCTCTCTCTATCTGCCTCTCTGCCTACTTGTGATCTCTCTCTGTCAAATAAATAAATAAAATATTAAAAAAAAAAAAAGAAACACATAAAAACTTAAAAAAAAAATAGCTAAAGGGGTATCCTATGGACCTTGGTATCAGGAAGGAGATGCCCTGGGAAGAGACACAGAATGAATTATTCCCAAAGTGACTGAAGAAATTGAGGCCTGTGGCTTATATATCATGTCTTGTGAGTTTTGGTGGTTTGAGAGGTTCCTGGAGAGCCTACTCATGTGCTGGAATCCAGCACAATAAAAGGCAAGACCATCCTAACTAACCGCACCTGTGAAACGCTGCACAGGTGGCCAGCTGGCCTCTCTCTTTCACATCTCTGATGTCTCCCTTGCAAAGGCAGCCCTGAATCACTCCATTTCTGAATGTTTCCTCTCGAGGAAGATTCTGGCTTCTGTTTCTGATGACAGACAACACTGAGCAGCTGACTACACATGAGCTGGCGGCCACCAGGTGATAAGCTACTCTATAGCCCCTGCGCTGAAGCAATTGTTCTCAACTGCACAGAACAAGATGTGAGCCAAGCAGCCATGGGAGAGCCGAACTACTGTACAAGCAAAGAAAGAAACTTGCTACTCCTGGACAAAATGCTGTTATCCTCCTATTTCCTCTCCGTACCTCTTTATGCCCACAATCCTCAGGGAGCCTAAGTTTAAACATCCCTCAGGAAACTATGAACTCTTTAATGAGAAGGTACAAAGATCACCTTCTGTGTGCACTATACTAGGTGTGCTAGGTGTTTCCCTACTTGAGCCCATTTAATCCTGACAATGTGAATTGCAATTAATTGTATGTCACTGAGAATGAAAGGGAAGATAAGAGTTTAAGTGGTTTGCCCAAGGTCACAAGATTAGTAGTTGCAAAAATAGGCCTTGAACTCAGGTCTGTCTAAACCTCCAAGTCTATTCTTTTAAACTGTATATTTCATTTATTTATTTGTTATTAAACTCTTTTCATTTATTTATGAACTACATCAAATACAGATGACTTTAAAACCAGATGCAAGGGTGCTTGGGTGGCTCAGTCGTTGAGGGTCTGCCTTCCGCTCCAATCATGATCCCATGGTCCTGGGATCGAGCCCTGCATTGGGCTTCCTGCTCAGGGGGAGGCCTGCTTTTCCCTTTCCCACACCCCCCTGCCTATATTCCCTCTCTTTCTCTCTCAATCTCCTTCAAATAAATAAATAAATAAATAAAATCTTTAAAAAATAAAACCAGATGCATATATTTTTTAAAAAGATTTTATTTATTTGACAGAGATCACAAGTAGGCAGAGAGAGGGGGAAGCAGGCTCCCCGCCAAGCAGCGAGCCCAATGCGGGGCTCGATCCCAGGACCCTGAGATCATGACCTGAGCCAAAGGCAGAGGCTTTAACCCACTGAGCCACATCTCTGTAAATGGGATTTGGGAGGGCAAAAGTGCCCTTCCCAGGAACATACACTTTAGCAATCCTTCATCCACATGATGGCAATAAGCATTTATAACATTTGGACAGGATTTACTTACAAAATAGTAAGAGCATGTCTAATGTGTCAAATGAGTGACAATTTAAATCTTACTATTTTTAATCTGTTTCACAATTTAAACTTTAAAAACAAAATTTCAGAAATGACCAACTGTTATCTATGCAACTGCTATTCTCAAAATACTTTACACATGTCATGATAATGACCTTCAAAATACTCCTATGACCAGCTACATAGTACTCTCAAATTACAGATGAGGGACTTGAGGCCCAAGATCATGTACCTAGGAAATGATAAAAACTAAGGCTTGAACCAGTTCCTTTGCATTTTTACATCTCATTATACTAGACCCTTTGTGTCCTAGAAACTGTTAATCAGAAACAGAGCAGTGTGACCAGATGAAAGGAAGGGCTAGTTAGACCTATGTTCTAATCTACAACCTTGCCATTCTTGGTCCTGGACAGTTTTCTCCCTTCTTCCCTTGATGAACTTCTATTCAGTCTTCAGGTAACTGCTTAGCCATCTAAGGAGGGGCTAGGTACCCCCCTTCTGTTTTCCTAGAGAACCCTGAACTTCCCATCTGCAGCATGGAAAGCACAATATTACAATTCTTGTTTCCCTAGCGACCTCCCCAACCGGGCGGTGCGATCCCTTGCGGCAAAGACTGTTTTGCTCACTGCTGTGCCACTTCTGCCGAGCGTATGACAAATACTCAAAAACCATAGAACAAATCAATGACCCCCAGCTCTTTCACTCATTTAAAAATGGGGTACTTTTCATAAGATTGTTTCCAAATTCAATTCATAAAGCACTTAGAAGAATGGGTACATAGTCAGCACCTTGAATAGACAGCAGCTCTTATTATGATCAAGGACAGCAGAGCCTTACAAACATCAAATCTACATACATCTGGAGGTGTGATACGGCCAGAAGAAAATGCCACCTATAAAAATCTTAAAAGTCTTCATTCCTGGTTAAGCTAACGGTTTTCAACAAGTATTTACTGAGCTCCTATATGGTACCCCAGGTACAATGAAGACAAAGCAGTTATGTCAAATTCTAGAAACAAACAAATCATCTCCTGGAGCCCCAGCTGAAGCATACTTTCTACAGGTGAGATCCCATTAGATTAAATGACCTTTGGGATTACAACAAAGGGGATGGCTTGTGTATGACGATGAAGTTTGTTTTAAACTAGTACCAATAAGTAAGTGATCAGAGTACTAATCAGAGAAACTTCTGTATGAAACTCTAACATTTTACTTTTCCACAACTACCGAAAATGTAAGTTCTGCAGAACCCCCGGGGTCACCAATCTAACAGGAATCATCTTGACTACAACACGTCACAAAGCCTCAAATTTAGAATCAAACAAAACCAGATTCAAAGCCTGGTTTTGCTACTTCTCAGCAAATTGCTTCACCTCCCCAAACTGTGATTTCTTCTCTGTGAAATGGTAACAATACTGCAATAATGTTTGCAAAACAGAGTACTTCATCAATAACTACTCCACCATCTGCTTTCCCTTCTGGATCTTTTACCACCCTGGCCACATCAGAATGCACATTACCACCCTCATCAGAATGCACTCAATTTAGAAACAGTATCCAGGACCGACCATAGCACTAGAACAATGGTCTCACCAGCCCAGCAGGACTACATGCAGGCATATCAGGCCAACAGGTGTTTACTGAACACCCACTAATAGCCAGCACTGCATGTGATGACCAAAGTGGCTTGCTTTTAGGCATTTTGTACTTGCTTTAGTGCCAACAGGATAAAAACTGTCAAAAACAAAATCTAAATGTTTATACTTAGGTGGGGATGAGTCAGAATGTGGAACTTACTTTCCGGGGCTTGGAGCCAGCAACTTCAGATACTGGCCTCTAAAACTAATCACTTTGTTAAGGGAGCAGGAGAAAAAAATATGACTGAGGCATCACTTCAGGGTCAGCGAACTTTTTCTGAAAAGGGTTAGATAGTAAATATTTTAGGCTTTGCAGGCCATACAGTGTCTGTGGCACTACTCATCTCTGCCACAAATCTTATTCACAAAAGCAGACAGAAACTGTTTTTGTTAACGGCAAATGGATTTCAATTTGTTTCATATCATTCAAAACATCCTAATAAGGTCTGGAAGAGTCTGCTGGTTGTTCCCCAATATCCTCCTCTTCTTCTTGAGTATCAGAGTCACCAAATGTTAACTAAGCACTGGTCACCAGAATGAAGACTGCATTTCCTAGCTCCCAACAGCTAGATACTGTCATGTGACTTAAGTTCTAGTCAATGGGATGCAAATAAAATTAGAACATGCAACTTTGGGGAAGTGTCTTTAAAAGGGGGTAAGGTTAGAAATGATGATGCCCTTCTTCTGCTCTTTCCTTTTTCCTGCAGCCTGGAAAACAGAGGGGATAGTTAGAGTTTGGATTTTTAGGCAAAGAACCTGATGCAGAAGATGGAGAAAGAATGCA
>ML101032.1:15837-36637 GCA_003697995.1 Taxidea taxus jeffersonii
GTAGGGGCCTGATAAACATCTTAGCTCTGCCCTCCCTGCAGGAAAGAATTAACCTTTCCTCCTAGGTAAGCCACAGTTCCTTTACATTTTCTGTCACCCATCCTAACTAATACACAAGGAGAGAAAAATATAAAACAGCTTCTTTGTAACTCTTTAGCTTTGCACTCATCATCAAAGCGGTCATGAGCACAAAAAGCTTTTCTTTGTAATATGCTCAAACTCCAATCTAATGCAAATACAAACATGTCATAAAACTACATGTGTGTGTAGGCCAACAGACTCAGAAAAACTAGCCTGTAGCCGACACCAGAAATCAAAACAGCTCAGCTGAGCATAACAAGTGTAAAGTTTAACTCTGTCAAAGTAAAGAGAGGGTCACCTCACCTGATGGTGAGCTCCAGCAGCTCCTGGGTTCCCTGAGGGTCCAGGTGCTGAAGACTGTACACTCTTTCAAGGCTCTGCTGCAGAAACTGATGGGAAGGGTCCTCATGAGGCATGATACTGGGGGAAACAGCTGATGACACTAGTTTTCTACCTGGTAACTAAGCAAACATAGGGTTATAAGACCATCAAATTCTGTGACTCAGCTTCTGGTAATACAAAGAAACCAGGAAAAAAAAAAAGTGAGTCAAACACAGGAAAGGGAAAACAGGTAAGGTGATTCTGTAAATAACCTTTCTCTCATTCCCTAGCTTCAGTGGGAGAAAGGGAAAGAGAGAGAGAGAGAATAGATATGGTTTATACAATATAACCACAAGCTGCAAGGAGAAAAAGAAAAGAGAATGGATAATATTATGTTCTATTGCTAACTGAAGTAAATGAGGTAACCACAGAAATGGGACTAAAAATCAATCTGCTGTCACATTTATTTTTAAAATTATTTGATCTTTCACTTCATAGGGCAATGATGGCTTATTACCAAATACATTTACATAGCACACTATAAAAGCATTTTATAGAATGATAATTATAATTTTTGTTCTTATTGCTAAAAGTGGTTACCCTTCAAGAAAGGGATGGACAAGAGCAAAGAGGATTTTCACTTTTAATTTTGTACCTTATACACAGTTTAGATTTTCTAACCATGTACATACATTATTCTAAATAAAGTCCTTGAGAGTCACCTAAACAGGAATGAGTTAACACAAATGGAGAGCTTAGAGAAGTGTCTGCGCACAGTCAACTTTCAGTGTTTGCCATTATCCTCAGTTCATAAAGTTTTTCTTTCTGTGTCTCTAAGGTTTTAAAAGTAACAAAGTACAAAAAAGTAACAAATATTTTTATTATTAAAAAATAAATTTGCTGAGAATTTTGGCTTTATGTAACTGTTAAAATGTTGCACCATCTAATCCTTGGTCTAGAATATATTGTTCCAGATTCCTTTTCCTTGCCTAACATAACATCATCAATAACTCAGGGACATTTAGAATACGATCTTCTTAAAAAGTAATGAGTACAGAAGCAAAAGTACAAAACAGTGGGAGAGAGCCAAGAGAGAAAGAGAATGAATGAATGTGTTTTCAGAGAAAATATAGCCTGCTCTTCGCTATTTAACAACCATAAAGGACCCAAAATCAGAACACCAAAAATAATGACAAAAGTTGTTTTCAACATACCCTTAAGGCAGGAACAAGATGAGAAAGACTGTCTCGGAGGTAGGCATAGTGTCTGAAGGTATGATCTGAGAACAGTGCTGGCATTGTTGGACAGGTTTTAGCAGCATTAAAAATAAGAACCAAAACTGCAATGTCTGAGGGATGAGTGTTGGTTAAGTAAACCTGGAGGTGTAAAAGGTTGACGTTGGCCAGAATGAAGTGCCTCCAATTCCCACCCTTAAAAGTCTTATTAAAATGACAATTTTCTAACAAATAAATGCAAATTCAAACAAAGAGATACACTGCCCCACTCCCCAAAGGTTTTTTAAAATAATGCCTGATCCTGAAGAGAATATTAACACATAGAAACTTCCAGTACATGGCTCACTAAAGTACACTCGAGCACATATCTTTGGATGATAATTTGGCACAAGACAGTAAGTCTTTTGAATGGTGAGTAACTCTACACCTTAGATTTTATTCTAAGTAAATAATCATAGAGTACAGAATCATTTATAATAGCAAATAATCAGAAACAATCTAAATGTCCCAAACCAGGAAAATGACCATACACCTTGTGTTTCATCTACTTGATGGAGTATTATACCATCATTAAAAACTCTGAAGAATTGGGGCGCCTGGGTGGCTCAGTGGGTTAAAGCCTCTGCCTTTGGCTCAGGTCCTGGGATGGAGCCCCACATCGGGCTCTCTGCTCGGCAGGGAGCCTGCTTCCTCCTCTCTCTCTGCCTGCCTCTGTGCCTACTTGTGATCTCTGTCAAATAAATAAATAAAATCTTAAAAAAAAAACTCTGAAGAATTTATAATATTGTATCACAAACATTGTATCATAAGTGAAAAAGCAGCTTCTAACATATACAGAGGATAGGATAGCAGCCATCTATTATCATATACCTGATGATGAGATAAGCTATGCTAAAAGAAAATAAAACAAGAAAAAAATCCCAACACCAAGCCTTAAAAAAGAAGGAAATACACTGAAATACTAATGGCCCCATTACTCTGACTAGCAGAACTTTGGACATTCAGTACGAAGTTTCTTCTTTCAAGTTTCTGGACTTACTTTCTATGTATATTTTCTTAACAGAGGAAAAATCAGAAATTAAAAGATAAACATACTTTCCAATCTTCTATATGTATCCCTTTGGAAGACCCTGTTAGTTGCCTACCCAATATCCATTCTTCCCTTTTTCCTTGCTAACAGAATACTAATTTGACTACAAATATCCTCTTTCTGCCCAGAACCTGGGCCTGATCATCGGAGCTCCAGCAGCAATGCTGGACAAGTGAAAATAGCTGTACAGGAAAACAGAAGGAGTTTGGATCACCAAGAATAATGTAGAGCTGCTTTACCAGCAGCAGACTGTTGTACCTCCAGATTTCTTTTACCTTGGAGAAAAGTAAAAATCTTAATTCATTTAAGATGCATTTGGGGGCAATCTCTTTTACTTATAGCCAAACATACTTTCTAAGTAACAGAACCTCCCAACTGCCCAGAAAAGTATTTTAACATAAGAGCCTTCCAAAAGTGTTTAATGTTTTTTTTAATGTAAAAAGGGCCCTTGGATTTCTGAGCACTTCAATATATCATATGAGGTTTGTAATAACATCTAGCCCTTAAGCCCCTTTCTGATGAGCTGAATTTCAAGCAGCTACAGTACTGCACCTTTAGAGGTAAGGTCTGGAATAAGCCTTTTTCAGAGGTAAATATGAAGTCAGACATTGATTAGTACATCAACTAAACAAACAGTTAAAAATTTCTCCAATCAGTGTAAAAATAAACAAAGAGAGACTACAACGGTCATCTTACGACAGCCAGTTATTTGGTTGACCTCTGCATCTCAATAAATATCCCCTAAACCTCACCAAGAATCTGCTATAGAGCAGAAAGAACCAGAGGAGACTGTGGCCGCACTGATATAAATGTATTCCAATTACTGGAAAACAATCCAACTGCATGGCATGCTGCCCATGGCTATCACAAACCCACTCAACTTGCATCAGAGGCAAAGTAATCCTGTAGCCTAGCTCTACCCATCCCCTCGTCAGACTGCAGATTAAGAAAGTTCATAAGCTGGGGCCCCTTGGTGGCTCAGTCAGTTAAGCATCTGCCTCTTCGTTTTGGCTCAGGTCACGATCTCAGGGTCGTGAGATGGAGCCCCATGTCAGGCTCCAGGCTCAGCCCAGAGTTTGTTTGAGATTCTGCTCCTCTGCCCCTCCCCTGCTCGCTCTCACATTGTGCTCTCTCTCTCTCAATTAAATAAATCTTTAAAAAAAGAAAAGAAGGGATGCCTGGGTAGCTCAGTTGGTTAATCCACTGCCTGTGGCTCAGGTCATGATCCCAGAGTCCTGGGATCGAGTCCCACATGGGGCTCCTTGCTTGGCCAGGAGCCTGCTTCTCTCTCTGCCTTCTCTGCCTCTCCCCCTGCATGTGCTCTCTCTCTCTCTCTGACAAAAAAATAAATAAAAGCTTAAAAAAAAAGAAAAGAAAAAAGAGAGATAGAGGAAGGAAGGAAGATCGGTCATTCATAGGCTTTAAAACCAAAGAGGGGGGCACCTGGGTGGCTCAGTCACTGAGCATCTGCCTTCACTCAGGTCATGATCCCAAGGTACTATGATTGAGCCCTGCATCAGACTCCCTGCTCAGCGGGGAGTCTGCTTCTCCTTCTGCCTGCTGCTCCCCCTTCTTGTGCTCTCTCTCTTTCTGTCAAATAAGTAAGTAAAATCTTTAAAAACAACAACAACAAAAAAAGATGTCTGGCTTTGAATTCCACATGTGCTGCTTGGAGAGTTATTTAGCCTTTCTAAGCCTCAGTCTCCTCATCTGTAAACTGGGAATAATACCTCCTTCCAGGGGTGTTTGGGAGATTTACATATGTAAATATCCACATTTACATATACATAGTAAATGTATAAAGCATGAAACAGTGTGGCATATAATAGGTGCTGAACAAATGGTTTAAAAAATAATAATAATTAGTAATAAATAGCAAATGTGAATTTTTGGGAAAACAAGAATGAAAGCTAAGAATAATAACTATTAGGCTCCCTTTGAATATACTCTTAATTAAAAGAAATGAAAAAAATTAAACTCAGGACCTCCCCCTTCAAGTTACACTGCAGAAAAAGATGCCAAAACAGCCCACCAAATCAGCCCAGTGTTTCCTAAACAGAGGATACAAGCTGGATCATCCATGTCTGGTTCAGCTGTGTCAAAAAATGGATGTGTGCTCAGGAGCTCTGGCACCAAGGGAAGCACCAGGGTTGGATGCCGACTTCCCAGAAACTTCAAGCACCTGAAACAGACAAAATGAGAGGCCACCTTAGTAAATTAATAAATGCTTTAAAAAGTACTAGGGATTCAGAAATGCAAATTCCCAACCACCCATTTTTGGTAACCTCTATGACCTCAAATAAGTCATTCAATTATTCTGGAACTCAGTTCATCTAAAAAAAAATTGCTATTATGAAAATTAAAGAGCTGTTATGGCATAAATTACTACTGATTATTTAACCAACAGCTATTTTCTCCAAATTCCTTGCAAGAGAACCCTGATTTTACTCAGATATCAAGTAGGTGCTCAGAGAAGGGAGACTCAGCCCAAGGGCTCAACCACAAGTGGTTTAAACTTTACTACCTTTGCAGGTAGTAAAGTAATCCATTTCTGCCCAAAGGAACAAGAAGGGAATTCTGGTGGGGAGCTACTCAGGAATGTTCTCCTAGACAAAAAAAGAAATGTGTGAGAGGGAATGCCCTTTCCTTTCTGCCTTAAGATACTGTCTTATGAGGCAGCCATCCTGCAACTATGAGAAAAAAGCCAAGAGAATTGCAAAGAAACCACAGTGTTAATAACCCTGTTAAGCTGTTGAATGACCAATCCTATAACTGACTTCCTGATTTGTTATGCCAAAAAATTAAGACTTTATTGTTTAAACCACTTTTAAACAGATTTCCTGTTACTTGTAGGCAAAAGCACTATAACTGATATCGTGGGTGAAGTTCTGAAATCAGAAGTGACCTGACCTGAAACATGAAAATGAGTAACTGTGTGGCCTTGGGCAGATAGGCTTCTTACCTACAAAATGGGATTTAAAAATCCTTACCTCATACAGTTGCTATAAGCATTAAATGAGATAGTGAATAAAAATTACTCAGCAAAGAGTCTGTCACACAGTAAGAACTCAATTAGGTATTATTAAATAGCTATTAGTTAACTATTATGATGACATGAAAACCCTTTATAAGCCATGAAGAACCACATGGCACTGGTAACTAAGCATTTTTATTATCATTTGTTAAGTTCTGTTTTAGAAGGTGTGCCGAACTGAAAAGAAATATAAATCCTTATTTCTATTCTTGTGGAATTTATAAATCAGCTGGGGCAAAAATGATGAACACTACAAGGTAATGAACTATCAAATGAATGATACTCTGCTTTCCACTTGTCAAAGGTAGAGGAGATCACCATGATCACAAGTTTCACAAAGGAGATGGGACTTCCCCAGGGACTGGAGAACAAACAGACTGGCAATAAAAAGCAAGCAAGCACCAGGAACAAATTCATGGATATATGGAGTATGAGAGGTATCCCACTTAAAACATGTGATATTGTTAGGAAAGTATACTTTTCCCCAGTTCTGTTTTTCCTTCTATGTGAAAAGAACTGAATGCACTAATTTTCTAAACTCTCAGCCCTTTTACTCACTGTGTTGCAGGGGACATTGTAAATCTTGTAGTTTGGCCTCTGCATGCCACTCCTTTATTTTATCTCCTATTTTGTTCAGGTCGCCCAAGCATCTGGGCCTCTCTAAAACTGGACTTCAATTCTGATTTGTAATATTTTTTCTAATCATCTACCTACCTACCTACATATTCCCTACTTCATTCCCTCCTGCTATTTGAAAGCTAGGCCTCTGAATTGAATCCGTTTTTAACTCTCCATAGCAATCGGGTTATAGAGCCAAGTGCTCCAATCATTTGTTGAATGAACTACAGCTATATAAACAGAACAAACTACCTCCCTCCAGGTTCATTTATGTATCTACCTTTAAAAATGTCTTAAAAACATGCCACTGTGACTATTCCTTCCCTCTTTTATCACATCCTTTTTTGGTATTCCTAAATAAAGCCACCATTCATGGGAAGAGATGAAAAAAATCAAATGATTATTAGAAAAGGCAACTTCAGGGGTGCCTGGGTGGCTCAGCGGGTTAAAGCCTCTGCCTTCAGCTCAGGTCATGATCTCAGGGTCCTGGGATCGAGCCCCACATCGGGCTCTCTGCTCAGCCAGGGAGCCTGCTTCCTCTGCTCTCTCTCTATCTCTGCCTGCCTCTCTGCCTACTTGTGATTTCTATCTGTTAAATAAATAAATAAAATTAAAAAAAAAAAGAGAGAAAAGGCAACTTCAAAATCTTCTGGAGCACTACAAGCACTACAAGGTGAAGGAGCTTTCAGTCTACAAGCACCCAGTAAAGACAGTCTTAAATACTTTGGGTGAACCAAATAACCACCTGTCTTACTGTAAGGCAAGAAGAATGTTCTGTGAAACACTCCATAACAATCCCTTCCATCAAGCAGAATTAATCATTCCTTCTTTGTTGTCCCAGATACAGATACTGATACCAGTTATTCTCCCCACTACAACCCCCACACCCCAAGGACTGAGTGCTCCTTGAAGACTCCCCTGGTGTTTTCAGTCTTAAATAGATCTTGCAAGTACCTGATCTGACCCACAATTTTTCTACTTTTAGTAAAAACTTTTTTCAGTAAGTCCAATAAACTATACCATTGGAGTGATCTCATCACATAAGCTCACTTAAATACATGGAGCACGATTACAAACATTTTATAATATATGTCTGCAAGTAGTTCCTCAAACAGCAACTCGTGAACAATGTTAAGTTTGACTCTAGTCAGTAAAGGTAGAGGTAATCAAGGAAAAAAATGAAGTGGTTTCCCATCTGTAGACAAAGTGCCTGTCCTGCCTCTAATCTCTACAATGACAGCTGTGACCCTGTAGACAATGCAAAACAGACAAAGAAGTGATTAACGGATAGAGGAGCAAAAGGAATCTAATCAACTCATCCTTGCCTGCAGCACTTACCACAGGGCTGGGCACATAGTGAATGTACAGTAGCAGGCACATACTATCTGCTAAGAGGATGGACAGACAAATAAATAATCTAAAATGAGATAGTCAATTTAGGAATCAGACTCCTGAGTGTTAAGCTGAATCAGGTTGCTAAAGGCAAACTGAGGGCCATACCATCAATCTATGATGATCCACTACTGGACAATTCAATATACATTTACCACACTATTGGTCTCAGAGAGCAAATGAGCAGAAAAGTCCTTACTTCCATATAGAGTCCCTATCCGTAGGGTACTTGGTTAAATTTTTCAGCAGCTCCACCAGTGCAAGATGAATCCCTTCTTTGGTTGAAACATTAGTACAGCACAAAAGTTCATGAAGAGCCTCTCGAATATCTCTGGATGAATCCTTTAAAAAAAAAAGTAATAATAATAATAATAATAATAGCAGCGATCACTGTGAATTCGCTATTACAGGAGAGTGTACAAGTTACAATGACCACAGGGTAAAGAGTCTCTGAATTTTCTTGGAGGCAAGAGGCTAGGAGTTGAGAAGACTTCACAGAAGAAGAAACATTTGAACTCAGATTTGAAGACTTCATTCATTGGCTCATTCATTCATATAAATAAAGTTCGTGGCCAGGGCAGAGTAAATAAAAAGACAGTGTTACAAGATGATGTTGGAGGAATGGCCCCTTCCCTTTCCAATACCTGCTCTACCTTACCAAAATGACTGGAAAAGGTCACCAACAACTTCTTAAAGCTAAAAGATATGGATGCATATCAGTTCTATTCTTTTTGGCTATCTCTGTAGCATTTGTTGTCAGTTTTTCAAAACTTCTTTATACAGATGTTTTGAAATATATACAAAAGTAGAGTTAATAAATCCCTCAGTTTCAACAATTAACTCATAGCCAATTATGTTTGATCTAAACCTTTACCCACTCTGCTCAACTAGATTATTTTGAAGCTAGTCAGAGAAATCATAGCATTTTGTTGGTAATTATTTCCATAAACATATTTTAAGATGATTCCTTATTTTTTTTTTTAAGATTTTATTTATTTATTTGTCAGAGAGAGCAGGAGCGAGCACAGGCAGACAGAGTGGCAGGCAGAGGCAGAGGGAGAAGCAGGCTCCCTGCTAAGCAAGGAGCCCGATGTGGGACTCAATCCCAGGACGCTGGGATCATGACCTGAGCCGAAGGCAGCCGCTTAACCAACTGAGCTACCCAGGAGTCCCAAGATGATTCCTTATTTTAAAAAACCACAAAACCAATATCCTGCCTAAAAATGTAATAATTGATTAATATCAACTATCCAATGAGCACTCAAATTTCTCTGACTCAAAAAGTTTGTTCTAGTCAGGAACCAATTAAGGTCCACACATAGCAATGTGGCAATATGTTCCTTAAGCATCTTTTAATATGTAAAATCACTGTATATCTCACACTCTCCCCGCATAATTTTTTCTCTGTATATCCTGTGATGATAGTTAGATTTAGAAGCTTGATCAGATTCGCGTTTAATTTATTTTATAAACCATCTCACAGTGGGTACGGTGTACTTCCCTCAGGAACTAAATGATGTCTGTTTCTCTTTTGTGAGGTTAGTAACCACTGGTGATCACTGCCTAGGATCTAGATAAAGTTATAACTTTATAACTAAGGTTATAAAACAATGATGTACAAATCCTATCTATCGTTCTTTAATTTATTAACTGGAATACTTCTAAAAAGAGAAACTTCCCCTTATCAGCTAGCTGGTTATCATGAAGTTCAGTTTGGGACTGATAGTTAAGATAGGAAAAAGAAGGATTAATGCTTGATTCCTTAATTTACCAGTTTCCAAAATAAGAAGCTGATTACTAAACATCATCCAAAGATGACTAATGCAGTGTTTTGTTTAAGTATCATTACAAAATCATGAATTTAAACATATTTGCAGTTAATAGTCCTTAATGATGTGTTATAACCCTTACTGATGTGTCTCCTGGGTCTTTCTGATATGATCCTAGAGGTCTTCGATAGCTAATAATTGCTTTCTGTATGACAAGGTAGTACAAACTCATCTTGTTACATTTCCTGCACTAGACCTGGAATCAGCCATTTCTCTTAGGAATTTTGGTACCTTTTAGTGGAAATGAGATCTCCAAAGCATTGTTTTAAGTCAGGTTTACTGATATAGAGTTTTCAATCTGTAAAATTCATCCTTCTCAGTGAACACTTCCACAAGTTTAACAAATCCATATAGTTACATAACCACCATTTCCATCAACATATAAAACACTCCCATCACCAAACTCTTCTGTAGTGTCCCCTTGCAGTCTAGCCCTCACCTACAGTCTCTGGCAACCACTGATGTATTTTCTGCTACAGTTTCGTCTTTGCCAAAAGGTCATAGAAATGGAATCACAGAGTATGCTGCTTCTTTTTTTTTTTTTTAAGATTTTATTTATTTGATAGACAGAGATCACAAGTAGGCAGAGAGAGAGAGAAGAGGAAGCAGGCTGTCCGCAGAGCAGAGAGCCCGATGCGGGGCTCGATCCCAGAACCCTGGGATCATGACCCGAGCCGAAGGCAGCGGCTTTAACCCACTGAGCCACCCAGACGCCCCGAGTATGCTGCTTCTTGAGGCTGGCTACTTTCACCTAGCATAATGTATATGAGATTCATAATGCATGTGTATCAGCAACCCGTTCCTTTTTATTACTGAGTAGTACTGCATTGTATAGATGTACCCAGTTTATTTACCCATTCACCAAATCAAGGATTTGTGTAGTTTTTAGTTTAGAAATATTGTAAAGTCACAATAAATATTTGCATACAGGCGTTTGTGTGAATGTAAATTTTCGATCCTCTTTAGGAAATGCTTCAGAGTGGGAATGTAGTATCAAGGTAAATTTACATTTAATTTTATAAAAAACTTCCAAAGTGACTCTATCATTTTGCATTCCCATCAGCAGTGGATGAGTGCCAGATGTTCCCTAAACTCACAGCACTTGATACTGTCAACATTTCTTTGGTTTCTGGTTAGGCGTTCTAATAGGTGTGGTGTTGTAATACCTCACTGTGGTTTTAATTTGCATTTCCCTAATGACTAATGATGTTAAGTATGCTTCACTTGTTTATTATTTGCCACTGCTTATTTTCTTTCCTTTTAGATATATGTTTTGCAAGTATTCTCTCCTAGTCTGTGGTATGTCTTTTCTAAAACATGTTTTTTTTTTTCCTTTGGCTTAGATATCAGAAATTTGGGACACCTGGGTGGCTCAACCGGTTAAGCGTCTGCCTTTGGCTCAGGTCATGATCTCAGGGTCCTGGAATAGAGCCCCATATTGGGCTTCCCACTCAATGGAGAGAGTCTGCTTCTCCTTCTCCCTCTGCCCCTCTGCACTGTTAGGACTCTCTCTCTCTCTCTCTCAGATAAATACATAAAATCTAAAGAAGGAAGAAATAAAGAAAAACAGAAATTTATTATCTCCGTTCTGGAGGCCTGAGTCCAGAATCAAGATATGAGCAGGGCTGCTTCCCTCTGAGGCTATGAAGGACAATCGACACCAGGCCTCTCTCAGTTTCTGGTAGCCTTGGCATTCCTTGGCTTGTAGATGGCATTCTTTCCTTTCCGTGTCTTCACATCACCTTTCCTCTATGCATGTTTCTGTATCTAAGTCCATCCCACCTTTTTTGTACAGTTTATTCATTAAAGGCATTATATACATTTGATTTGATCCAATTCTCTGAATTGTGGTAAAATACATACAACATAAGATTTACCATTTTAAGTCAGTGCACATTTTAAGTATACAGTTCTATGGCATTAGATACATTTACATTGTTGTGCTGTCTTTGTAATTACCTGAAAGTATCTTTTTTTTTTTTTAAGAGATTTTATTTATTTGATAGACAGAGATCACACCAGCAGTCAGAGAGGCAAGCAGAGAGGGGAGGGGAGAAGCAGGCTCCCTGCAGAGCAGAGAGCCCGATGTGGGACTGGATCCCAGGACGCTGGGATCATGACCCGAGCTGAAGGCAGCGGCTTAACCCAATGAGCCACCCAGGCGTCCCTGAAAGTATCTTTTTGAAGAGCTTTTAAATTTTGATAAAGTCCAATTTATCTAGTTAGTTCTCTTATGAATTAAGTTTTTGGTGGCCTATGACAAATTTTTGTCTAATCCAGCCAAGGTCACAAATATTTTCTCCTAAAAGTCTTATAGAATACTTTTTAAAGAATTTTTTTTTTCAAGATTTTATTTATTTATTTGTTAGAGAGAGAGAGAGAGAGCGAGCACAGGCAGACAGAGTGGCAGGCAGAGGCAGAGGGAGAAGAAGGCTCCCTGCCAAGCAAGGAGCCCGATGTGGGACTTGATCCCAGGACGCTAGGATCATGACCTGAGCCGAAGGCAGCTGCTTAACCAACTGAGCCACCCAGGCGTCCCTAGAATACTTTTTAAATTTAAAAATTTTTCATTTAAAATTTTTTTTAATTTAAAATTTATCTAATTTTATAGAAAATGTAGTTTTACTTAATACATAAGAAATCAAACTAAAAATTTTAATGGATGCATATGCATCCACAGAGCATAAACCTAAGAATCAGAGATTTCTCCAAAGCTAGGTTGGAGACATGCCTTCTTTACTCTCTGAGAACCCTCTTTCAGCCTGCAGGTCTCTCAATTCCTCACTCTGTATAGTTACCGACACCAACGCCTTAACAAACACATCTGACCATGTTGTTGCTCTGTTTAGGAACCTCGTTTGGGAAAAAAAAAAAAAAAAAAAAAAGGAACCTTGTTTGGCTTCCCCACACCTCTTCAACAAAGCTCAGGCTCCCAGGCACGCACACAAGGTCCTTCACAATCCATTCTCGGCTCACTTCTCCCTCAGAGTCACGTGAACTTCTCAACATTCCTGTCCATGCTGTGCCATTTCTGCCCTCCCAGCCTAAACCTATAGCCACATGCTAGCACTGTGGCTAGAATGTCATTCCTTAGCTTACTTTTATTTTTTTTATTTTTTTTTTAAGAGAGTTTTTTTTTTTTTTTAACTTGATAGACAGAGATCACAAGTAGGCAGAGCCCGCTGAGCAGAGAGCCCAGTGCGGGGCTCGATCCCAGGACCCTGAGATCATGACCTGAGCCGAAGGCAGAGGCTTAACCCAATGAGCCACCCAGGCGCCCCCTTAGCTTACTTTTAATACTATCTTAGAATTACTGGCTTATACTGCTGCTCCCTGCCTTCTCTATGAAACTGTGAGTGACTCAGAGGTAACAGCCAGTGCTGTCTATTTTCACATTCTCAGAACCTAGCACAGAACCTGGCTCTGAAAAAAAAAAAAAAAAAAAAAAAAATCAGTAAATGTTTCCTGATTGACTATATCAATATTACGAACTACTACCATGCTAACCATTTTACATGAATTCTCTTTCCATTCTTATAAGAAACATATGAATATGTGTAATTATCCTCACTTTATACATGAGAAAACGAAGAACCAGAGAGAATTAATAATTTGTCCAAAGTCACAAAGCTGATAGGATACCCTGAATAACTTTCAGGTGCTCTTCCCTTAACAGGATTTTCAAAGCTCTGTAGGAGCGGGTCCCATCCACCCCCTCCAGCCTAATTTCTTCCCTCACACTAGCTCTTTGTTATAGCCAGACCCTCTTTTGGTCCCTCCACTATGCCCTGCCTCCTTCCACCTACCATCATTTCTTTTTTTTTTTTTTTTAAGATTTTATTTATTTATTTCACAGAGATCACAAGTAGGCAGAGAGGCAGGCAGAGACAGAGGAGGAAGCAGGCTCCCTGCTGAGCAGAGAGCCTGATGCGAGGCTCGATCCCAGGACCCTGGGATCATGACCCAAGCCAAAGGCAGAGGCTTTAACCCACTGAGCCACCCAGGTGCCCCCCACCTACCATCATTTCTAAACTTGCTGCTCCTCAGCCTGGAATATTCTTACACCCCATACTGCCAACTCTTCCTACCAATTTAGGGTCTAATTCCTTTTTCAGAGATCAGCTTTAGAAGCCATCCCTGATTGCTACGCCCCCTTAGCCCCCAAAGACTAAGTGCTTCCATGACAGATGCCCATGGGACCTCACTCCTTTTTGTCATTCGCTCCTCACTCAGCTAATTATTAGACCTTCATTTGTGTCGTATTTGTCTATCTCACTCATACCTAAATTGTAAGGTCCATGAGAGTAGCACCATGGTTTCTGCTCCCTGTTGTATCCTCCTTGACATAGTGCCTGGCACACAATAGGTGGTCAATAAATACTAACAAATAAATAACAAACAAAAACTCAGGTAAAAAGATCAGGGACCAAAGACAAGGACAGACAGTTTGATTCAGCTCTGTCTGGTTCTACATGTTGTCAACTTACCCATTAGATAAAATGTTTCCTATATGAACAAACCACCACCACTGATAGGAGGTATTGAAAAAACAAAATTCAAAGTAATATGAGAACAATTTTGACTACGTTCCTTAAGAAATTCCTAGTTATGCAGTTGACTGTGCAGATTTGTTTTAGGACATGTTTACAAAGCATCCACTCTGTAAAGTTACCACATCAAACCCTGAAAGGAATACAGTAAACGGTACAACATGGTCACTCTCCATAGGTAGCTTATATTCACATCGGGGAGAGGGAGTTGAGACCAAACCATTAATGATAAAATGGGAAAACTATAGTAAGAAATGCATAAGCATTCTTATGGCTCTGTGAACAATCAATACATCAAAACATAGCTTGGAATAGACCTCAGATATTTAGCAGACATTGCCTGAGCATCTACCAGTTTCGGACACTACAAGGCACTAGAAATAAAAAAATGAAAGAAGCCAGGATTGTGCAAAGCTCTCAGTCTTGTGAAATAAAGAATTATATAGTAAAAAACATTCTAATATACACTAGACACAGGGTGACACAGGAAGACAGAGGAGTGCTACTTAACCCACTTGGGGTGGAGTTACTTAGGGAACCCACGCTGCCTAATAGAGATCTGAGAATAAGCAGAAGTCTATGAGGTGAAAAGTGGCAGATTTTGCAGGTAGAGGGGAAAAACAGTGAAAGTAAAATGGTGAGGAAAAGCATGATGATTAGGGGAGTGACTCCAGTATCAAGTTCAAGATGAGGAATGGTGGGAAAGAATTCGAAAAAGGAAAGGCGGGGCTAGAGAGCCCACCCAGGAAAAACAACACAAAGAAAGCAAACTTATCTTCTTAGGAAAAAATGAGTGAAAAATTATAAACACAGACTTATAATTCAGGAAAAATCTTACCAGAAGTGCTGAGCAGCTGAGAAAACTGATAGGGAACTTCAAAATCAAAGCACCCAATTTCTTTTTTGAGTATAGAGAGAAATCTGTAACAATGACTAAAACACCCAATAACTATCTCTTTTACAGTATCTGAAAAACCAAAACCAAACTGAAAGAAGAAAGAAACCCAGAGGCCAAATCTCATTTATTAATATTCTGAAAAACATCAGGACTCACAAATAAAATCCAGATACTTTAGAAAAATAATTCAAGAACCACATCGAGTTGTACAGCTTGGGAGGCAAATCTGTATTCCTATCTTGGCAGAGCCACTTAACAGCAATGTGACCTCAAACAAATTACTTTCTTCTCTGTAAAACTCCAGGGTTGAATGAGGTGATTCCCTACGATCTGTTTCTGCTGTAACATCCTAAGATTAACTAGAAGCATTAAACCAAATCAAAGGCTGAAAAGAATTCTTCATTATTTAGTCCCTGCTTATCTATAACCACTTCTCCTCCAACACTTCAACTCCACACCGCTATTATAGTGAATTCCTTTAATTCCTTTTTTTTTAAAAGATTTTATTTATTTATTTGATAGAGAGTGAGAGAGGAAACACAAGCAAGGGGAGTGGGAGAGGGATAAGGAGGCTTCCCACCAAGCAGAGAGCCCCATGTGGGGCTCGATCCCAGGACCCTGGGATCATGACCTGAGCCGAAGGTAGATGCTTAACAATTGAGCCACCTGGGGGGCCCTCCTTTTAATTCCTTAAATGCATCATACTCACTCTTACCTCTGGATCCATAGATACTGCTCCCTCTGGTGCCCCTCCACCATCAGTGCCATTTCTTCCTAAGAAAGGGCCTCACCAATCTCACTCCTCCTCCAAGTGTCCACTACAGTATTCCTTCCTCCTTCCCCATCTCCCAACCTTACCGCAGGGAACCCTGTCCTTTCTTGATGACAGCAATGCTAAGCTTTCTTTGAATTTCCTGTTTAACAGCAAGTCTCCTCTACCTTGGAGTTGTGTGATGAGAAGGCCAAAATGCACTGCCCATATACTATTGCATCACCAGTACACAGAATAATACCTGGTTTAAAGATGGTTTATTTATTAGAGAGAGAGAGAGAAGGTGCATGGGGTGGGGGAGGTAGGAGCAGAGAAGAGAGTCTCAGGCAGGCTCAGTGCTGAGTGTGGAGCCCAACACGGGGCTTGAGCCCACAACCCTGAGATCACGACCCAAGCCGGAACCAAGAGTAGTATGTCCAACGGCCTGCACCACCCAGGCGCCCCATAATGCCCGGTTTACAGATAAAGTGGCTCTCCACAGGTACCGATGAAGAAATGAGTAACAAACTGTGAAGACTCACCTCTAACACAGCCAGGACAGTGTCAAGCTGATCCTCTCGGAGAGTGATATTGTTGGAGATTTTTCTCATGGTGTGTATGGACTGCAGACGTACTTCCTCGATTTCATCATTAAACATGTCAACCAGGAAATCAAGGCACTTCTCCGCAAAAGAGGGTGAAGACTGGGCCAGCATGCAGAGAGCCTCCACAGCAGCAATGCGGACCTCTAGACAAAAGGGGACAAATAAAGCTGTGCATTAGGTTATGAGCCATGGGACAAATCCAAGGATTCCTTCTCTTTGTGGTTTGTCTCTAACTCTCTACTCCTCTCCACTGACAAACTCTCTCTGGGAGATCTCCTCCACGCCCATAGACTCAGCTACCACCTTTACACTGATCTCAGAACAAGGACTTTGGTGTCACAGGGACTGAGGTTTAGATCCTGACATGCAGACAAGTGATCAAGTCACACGTCTGTCTCCAGTAACTGCACCTTGAAAACTAAGTTCTTGTTTACCTCAGTACTACAACCACTGTTCTCCACTCAGTACTTTTTTCAAAAAGCAAATTTTAAACAATTAAGATCAAAATAGACTAGATATCATGTTCTCATCTTAGAGATAAGATTCAGCAAAGTGAATTAACTTGCCTTAAAGTGAGTGAGAGCAGAGATAAGACTAGTACCCAGGTCTGTTGATTCTAGACTAGCATCATGTGGTGGTTAAGGATACATGCTCTGGAACGATGAAGGTCTGAGAGTAAACTGTGAAGAGTAACTCCTCCACTAACTTGAAGGGTGATCTTGAATAAGTAACTTAACTTCCTAGCACCTCAATTTTTTCACCTTAAACAGAGATAATACTCATTTCCGTACAGAGTAGTTAGAGGCTGGGGTATGTTAAAAGCTCAGTAGATCTTAGTTACAGCACAGGTATGGATCTTACAAGCACCTTTAAAACAGAGGCATGTCTTCTACCTCCCTGTATGGCCTGAACACCTAAGAGTAAAGCCACTGATTCCAGGAAGCCCTTCATTCATTCACTAGTAATACTTCCTTCGAAAGCATACTACACGCCCAGAGCTAAGAGCCTTGCTAAGAGCCTTAGGAAAAAGCTAAGAGCCTTGATACAAAGATGAGAGGTAAGTAAGCTACAGACTATGCTCACAAGACTTCCATTCATGTTTGCTCTACTCCAAAGGTTCCCACGTGGTTCTGCAACAAAACGTACAGTTTTAAAAGAAAGAAAAAAAACCACTCAAGTTGTGGTTAAAACTCACAAATATAATTTGTTTTTTTTTGCATAAGAAAGGTTTTATAGATACTTTAAAAGCAGAGTTACTACATTAAAGCGAGATGACTCAGATTTTTCTTGGTAGCAATGAATTCTTCCCTTCATCAGAACTGAAAGATTTGCTACACTTCATAATAAGGTAATTTAAACATGAAATTGCTAACAATTACAAAGAAAGCCAGAAATAGACCGAAATGTGTTAAGTGCTGGGTCCTCTGCCTAGGGCTTTACCCATTACACCACACTAAACATGTATAACTCTTCCAAGTCCACAAAGTGAATCACAGAGACACTCCTGATCATCAGCAGATAATCAGTGTGGACCTGAGGGGATGCAATTCTAAGCAGAAACAAAGAAACTTTTGTGTTGCTCTTTGTATGTGTAGTCTGGAAGATTAACAATTTCTACTGGACTCTTCGGAATGTTGAAAATGTATGATAGTCTCTTTAAGGGTCCAGGGCAGAGGAAAAGGAATCAGCTACACTAAAGGGAAGGAAAAAAAAATCCTCTGGTGTCTTAACATGTGCAATCAAATCCTGGCTTTGTGCTTAGTACTGAAGACACAAGGGTGAACAAGAAAGAGATGGCTTTGAATAGTTACAAGAATAGTTAATTGGATTACAAAGTGATTGAGGAGCAGTACAGTAAAAAGCACAGGGAGCATAAGAAAATGCAAAAGCAGTATGTAGCCCATTAAATTGGATCAGAGGCAGCTTTTTGGAACAAGTGACCTCTAAAACAATACCTAAGGGAGTTGCTAAGCCAAAAGAAAGGAAGAAGCCCTTTCTAAGCAGAGGAACCACATATACAAAGGCCCAAAAGAGAGGGAGAACATGGAACAACCAGAGGACTAAAAGGATGTATAATACTAGTCCACAGCTAATGAAATAAGGCACTGTTTCATTCCCAGTAGCATGTCCCTAATTCACCCAGGATTTTAAAAATATGATAAAATTAGAAAGCCAGCATAACTGATACTGGTTATGATATATTTGCTTTCCAAAGTTAAGTTCCTTTAATTAAACCTTAGTGACAGTTAAGCATCTGACTCTCAGTTTCCGCTCAGGTCATGATCGCAGGGTCATGAGATCGAGCCGCACATTGGGCTCTGTGCTCATTGCAGCACAGACTGTCTGCTTGAGATTCTCTCCCTCCCACTCTCCCTCCCCCACTCATTCTCTCTCAATACATAAATAAATAGATAAATCTTTAAAAAAAAAACCTTTAGTGACAAACTTATGTAGAACTAAATAACATAAATATTAATAGTGATGAAATTCAATTTGTAAAATTAAATAAAGCAAAAATGCTAGCAGAAACTAAATAAAATAGGTTCCAGTTACTTGTCTTAGGATGAAATGGGTATTAATAATGACTTCTTTATAATGCAATACCATTTAAAGTGTATTTCATGTATCCAGTTCACAGAAAACAAAAAAGCAGAGGCTGCTTTAACTAATTTCTCTATACAAGTTTCCCCCATTATCCAAAAGAAGCGTGAAACAATGAAACTTTTCATTAAGATGAAACAATGTAAAGCAGAGTGTAAATGATGTAAAGCAGAGTATCCCCCACTTTCCAAAAGTTCACTCTGTGTCACCTCACTTTTAGAAAAGACTTATATGGGTATAGTAATGACTTTTTTCATAAAAACGAAACGCCTTTTTGGATTTCTTTTGGTTAACAAAAATGGGTACTAATGTAGGTTTTTTCCATGAAAGCAAAGTGGCATAAAGTGAACTTTAAGGAAGTGGGGAAGACAGCCATACACTGAAAACCTTATAGCTAACTAGAGAAGGAAACCCAATTCTTATATCTTGTAACAGAAAATGATCTTTCAAAAGTAATTCTTGCCCTTCTAAGAAGTTCTATTCTGAGGCAATTTTTTACAGGCATTTTAAAGACCCGAGTTCTAATCCTCTGATATAAATATACTATAAAAATTGAACAATCAACATTATCTCTCCTGATCTGTTACAAGTACTGAAAACTAGATGGTTGTAGTCACTCACCTCAAAACAATGACATTCTTTATGTGAGACAGATAGATATAATGGAAATTACAAGAGCTTTGCAAAACTACTTTCTATAAGATTTATCTATCTAAAACAACTAAAAACAGAAATAAAAAACAGAAACAACAGTATTCAACACACTGGACATCAGATAATAAAGGGTAATGATTCCTAAGAGGGAGGAAATAAATGAGGTAAACTGCAGAATTATACCAGTTTATTACCTGGGAAGTGTTTCCAGGTTCCAGGTCTCCCTGCATTGAGAAGATAGAGCTAGGAAGTCTGGAAAGGCCAATGTGGACAGAGTTCATAAGGCAAAGTACCAAAAAGGAGAGTATCACACAGGGAGCACTTTGGAGATCTGCAGAGGGTCCTCCTCAAGTCATCAGCTGAGTCCTGATCTGTTAAGAAACTGAGGTCTGAGAAAGAACCACTAAGCAGGGCCAGAGGGAACAATCTCCAAAGCTCATAAATGGTCTACAACTGCTTCTTCAGAAGAGTTTGTTTGAGTTGGGAGTAAAATGAGCTCTAGACTAAGTGCTGCTTCAGTTCCTCTTAACAAAGCTTAAAAATAAGACCTGAAATAAATGCAACCCAGAACTAAACTCAAGAATATAGGACTATAACAGGGGCACCTGGGTGGCTCAGTGGGTTAAGTGCCTGACTTCAGCTCAGGTCATGATCTCAGGGTCCTGGGATCAAGCCCTGCATCGGGCTCTCTGCTCAGCGGGGAGCCTGCTTTCCACCCTCTCTCTACCTGCCTCTCTGCCTACTTCTGATCTCTCTCTCTCAAAGAAATAAAATCTTAAAAAAAAAAAAAAAAGACTATAGGACTATAACAATGTTCATTACCCAACAAAGTAAAATTCACAATGGCTGGCATCCAATCGAAAATTGCTAGCTATGCACAGAAGTAGAAAAATATACACAATGAGGAGAAAAATCAATCAATCAAAACCAACACAGAAATTACACAAACAACAGACTTAATAGACAAAAACATTAGGATAGTTATTGTAAATGCATTCTCTGCTGACAAAGTTAAAGGAAAGATCAAGGAGATTAAGCAGATACATGAGAGATACTAAACAAACCCAAATTCTAATTGAATTTGTATGAATGAAAACTACAAGGTCGGAGATGAAAAATACACAGCAGGAGCACCTGGGTG
>ML101033.1:0-18710 GCA_003697995.1 Taxidea taxus jeffersonii
TTTTTTTTTTTTTCCGAGGGTTTTAGCCAACTCTAGTATAGTATCTGTTCAAAGATGGGGGAGATGCAAAAGGTTTTCATCCACCAAGCTTTACATATAACTACTATATGAAGACTTAAGCTATTGGATTTTCTGCCTGTTAATGTACAGCATGAACATGGAAAAAAAGGTTATATTGGTTTAAAAGTGGATATGGAAAATTTAATGTGCTCAAGTGGGAACAATGGCATATTAAAAAAAAACACTCATGACACAGATCTAATAATTCAGTTGCCCCTGTAGGAGAAGGGTATCAGCTCTGATACTGGTTCATAGTTTATTTTTATATACACCCCTGGTCCCTGCAGTATACCCGGTGTGTGGGTTCCAGAGAAAAGAAAGAAAATAATCTGTAGGGAAATCAGCCTGGAAACCTTTCATTAAATACATTGTACTTTGTATTGTGTCGTTCACAGAATCTTCAAGAAATAAAGAAAGGAAAAACCTGTTATCAGTCTGCATGTGTGAAATATTATATTTGAATACTATCATTTGTTTTAAGATTAAGGCAGAGGCTGCAGACATATTAGTTATTATTCAC
Source organism: Taxidea taxus jeffersonii (assembly GCA_003697995.1). NCBI lineage: Eukaryota > Metazoa > Chordata > Mammalia > Carnivora > Mustelidae > Taxidea > Taxidea taxus. The sequence goes on from ML101033.1 coordinate 581, forward strand.
TTACATCTGGTAGATAATGCAACAGGGATTTAAAAATTCTTTTTCTCTTTGTAGTCCCTACCTTCCCGTCTGCCTCTCTCCCCTCACCGCCAAACAATAGCAAAGATACCACTTTAACTTAAAACTATGCTGGGTACAATATTTTCATGTTAGCAGTGTTGCTTCTTTATAGAGGATTGGGGTGTTGAGGGTAATAAAATGAGTCTTAAAATTCTTGGTGGAGTTTATCTGTCATTTAGCAAAAGATGCATTTCTAGGGAAAATTGGAGAAAGCGTTAAATACATTCTTCCATGAGAAAAATATACACGCTAGGGGTGTAACTATGAATAGTGACACCTTTATCAAGTTGAATGTCCTTTGGAGTAAGCCTTTGTCTTGTCATTATAGTTCATGTATTGCTGTTGCTGGGCCTTTGAAATCTGTAAACGTCTTACCTTTTTTGCTGACTATTCATGCAGGATACGCTAGGCAAGCCAACTGTGACACATATTCTGCCTATACTTGTAGCTGTCTCTTGGATGAAAATGAACACACATCTTAAACCTAAACCTTGGGTGCCATATAGCAGTATTTAACAAACTTCCAGAATAGCAGTTATTAAAGAGTTTAGTTTTGATCTCAGATACCTGGGATGTGCTCTTGTCCCACACAGTCTGTTCAAAGATTTATTATTTCTGAAGTAGCTTATGTTGAAAACCATATTTTAAGTAGAGAGGGTTGTAAGCCTATCAGTCTCACCAGACTGATAATTCTTTTCACACCTGTTAGACTCAGTGCCACCTCTTGGCCTCAGGACGGATACTGCACATTCCACTCCAGACTAGGTCATCCTGCTAAGAAAAAAAATATTGTATGAACTGGGTGAGAGATGCATAGCTTTTCAAGTGAAACAGCCCTTGGGAGATTGGTCATCACAGTCATGGTGGCTAAGCTCCTAATTTGGAGGCAGTTGTCCCAGTGTTCATGTGGATCATTTCAATTTCGGATCCTCTCCTCTGGGTGCCTGTCAGTTGAGTTCTTAAGCCATAGACTGTTCATTTAGAGATGTTGATGTCTTTTAGTACTTAGGATTTGGAAATACTTTCTGATGGTGGGTCGTGAAGAAAGTATCTATTTTTCAAGGATGGTTGAGCTCTGGGGAGAGGTTTCTTAATACCGCCATCTCTGTTTCACTTAAATGAAAGAGCACAACCAGTCCATCTCTATGGATATTGAAGGCTGGCCCTGATCTTTAAGTGACAGTGGGTGGGCATCCCTCTCAGCTCTCCCAGAGTGACCAGTCTCTCTCACATTCTGAGATCAGGACCTCACCTTCTGAATTAGCTCTGAACCATAATACTGTGTCAGGTGCCCTGCAGTTGAAGTGCTTCAGGAAGGAGTGAGGTTTCTGTTTTTAGCCATGATGGTTGGGTCTAACATTTATTTGAGGCCAGTAATTCATTGAGCAAACTGCTGGGCTTCATGTGTGCAATACCTGTGGCCTTTCTTTCCAGCCTCCTCCTTTGCAGGGTCCCATTGCTCTGCATTCCCTTCGGGTATTTATCCTGGAGCACTTCTTAGAGCCTGGAGACACCCTGTAGGGTGGTATGCACTTCACAGCACCAGGGCTTTCTCAGGATCACAGACAAGCTTCAATGGCAATGAAGCTCCATCCACATGAATGTAGTAAGAGGTGGCAGATCTTACTGTGTCACATGAATGTAGTAAGAGGTGGCAGATCTTACTGTGTGCCAGGCTTTCTGCTTGATGCTTTGCATACATCGTTGTTTAGTCTTCACATTAAGGTGGTAAAATAGAGACTACTTTTCTCCCTTTGGTAGGTGAAGAAATGATGTCACTAATAAGGGGCAGCACTGGGATTTTCAGATCCAAGCCTGTTCTTATTCCCAAGTCCATGCCCCTTACTGTTACTGACATCACATCCTAAGCTGTGTGCTCTCCTTGAGCTCTGCTCCCCCTTTCCTTGGCTCTCATGCCCTTGGAGTGACTTCTTCCCAGTGCTTGGGGGCAGTCTCCTACTAGCCAGGTGACTATTAGTCCTTTCCTGATGGAGCTGCATTTTCCCTATCCGTAAAACAAGGGGGAATGATTCCTCTTATTTAACCTGGTGTTGTAAATAGATAATGAGGTAAATGTCTCTGAAAGCACATGTTATTTATTGGTGTCTTCTTTACGCCAGGCACTGTTAGAACTTCTGGCACAGTAGTGACATGGACAGACAGAGTCCCTGTAAAGCTTGCAGACCTGTGGACACAGCAAGACACTGAAACAAAAATTTATGAAATTTCATAATTGTGCAACTGCATGTCTAAACCATACATAGATAATGAGCGGACTTCAAGTTTAAGCCATAGTCTGTATAGGTGCTAGACTTTTCCAGGGTCCTGTTGGTGATCCTCAAAGAAAGCCCCTTGCTTTCTTTGGTATCGCCTTTTTATCCTAAATCTTTTAACATTGTTCCCCATTTCAGGTTTCTCGAAGTCAGAAACCTGAGAGTTCTGCCCCTGCCTGCTCCTCAGCTTTCTCTTCCCTGTTCTCCTCTCTTTTCTGTCTGAACCCCTGTTACTTAGTTCCTTACCTTTGCCTGTTTTGTGTTCTACCTTTCTTTGATTTCTGAACCCAGTTTAAATTTAATCCTCCTTCAGATCCTAGCTCAGTCTCACTGGCTTTAAGTCATACCCCTCTTCTGATATTCTTTTGTTTATTTATTTATTTATTTTTGCTGGACCATAGGGTAGTTCAATTTTTATTTTTTATTTTTTAATTTAAATTCAGTTAGCCAACATATAATACATCATTAGTTTTTAATATACTCATAAATATTCTTTTAAAACACTAATCCCAGTTTCACAATTATCTTTGCTTGTGTAGAAATCTGCTTATTTCTCCAACTAGAATGAAAGTTCCCTGAGGGTAGGGGCCACTTCTCTGTCTTTCTCTCTCCATCCCAGGCACAAACCTATTTTAGAGTGTTCAAGTAAATTAGATTTTCTCCTCATTTTCTTCTTTGGAACAGCTCATCCTTTTTCGTCTCTAATATTTATTCTGCCTTCATGTTCAGTTGGCCTGTTGAAATGAACACTACACACATTTCCCAACTCTGCATTTCCTCCTTTTTTCTAATTCTTCACTATATCCATTGTCTTTATCCAATCTCAGTTCCTCCCAAACACACAGCCCCCACATCAGCCGCCATCTTCTGGGTTGGAATATCTACTTAGGAAAATGTTCCCTGGTATCCCCCATGCCTTCCATTTCATTGACATTACTTGGTATAAGCTCATTGGACTTGTCTAAATCACCTAACTGCACTTGTCACCTCTTGCCCTGAACTAGTAATGCTTCTAAAATGTAGATCTGATCATGTCAGATCTTAAATGCCTTTGATAGCTACTAGTGAAATGATACTCTGGGATTTATTTTCAAATTATCCAGTGGAGGAGGGGAGGTTAAGGGAATTAGGGAGAGTATAGGTCCAACAAGATGGACCATGTCCTGATAATTGTTGAAGCTTGTGGTGCGGTTTACAGCGGGCTGCTTATACTATTTAAATATGTATGTTGGAAAATGTCATTAATACAATTTTTTTAAAAAGCCAGCAAACTTTGTATGTACACTGTATAGACAGTATCTGAACTTCTTGGTAGATCATGCTGTGCTCTCATATCCTTCCCCATTGTCTCTTTTGCTCTTCCTTAGCCCGGTAGACTGACACTCTGTAACTTGCCCTGTCCTCAACATTGGTTAGAAAGACTAAGCTTTATGGCAAAATCCTCCCTGGACCGCTTCATTAGCCTGACTGGGGTCTCCTCTCCTTGTGGCTTCTATATCCCTGTGATGGGCCATCCTCAAAGCCCATCATATTGATTCTCTGTGTATTGCTGTGCTGCTCGCCACTCCGCCCATCAAGGATTGCCCAGACCAAGAAGGTTCCCACTCCCCCACCCACAGTTTCAGTTCAGCCACTCCTCACTGCATGCCTATTGAGCCTCAGGTGCTAAATGAATGTTTGAGATAAAAACTGGCCTGTAGAGGTGCCTGCGTGGCTCAGTGGGTTAAAGCCTCTGCCTTCAGCTCAGGGCATGATCCCAGGGTCCTGGAATCGAGCCCTGAATCGGGCTCTCTGCTCAGCGGGGATTCTGCTTCCCCCTCTTTCTCTGCCTACCTCTCTGCCTACTTGTGATCTTTGTCTCTCAAATAAGTAAAATCTTAAAAAAAAAACGCAAAACAAAACTGGCCTGTAGTGTGGGGAGAATTCACCAGCCAGCATTTGGGACTAACTTTGGTAGTGGATTCCATTCCTCCTCTCCCTTCCTAAGATCATCCCAAACTTTTTTCAGGGAATGCAGTATATATCTATCCTTAAGAGATGACAGGTAAACTGTCCTGTAGAAACACAAGCTAGCCAAATATTCTTTAGCATATCAAAATAAAACCCTTTTTGCCCTTATTACTCTTTTTAATGGTGGTTTTTAAAATTGTTAGGCTCTACATTTACACTTACAAGGTCCCCTCCCTCTTTTTTGGCTCACTCCCTAAAACTGGGTGGGGGAGCTGTTTTTGCCACCTGTGGTTTATCGGAGGGCAGCTAGCTTCCTTCCAGTCTTCTGCCAGAGCCCATCCTAAAGTCCCTACTCTACGCTCTAGAGGTGAGCAGAGAAATAACCCTCTTCTCAACCTTTACAATGTATTTCACTTATTTCTGGCCCCTTAATTATTCCAAACTCCAATAAGACTGTGGAGCCCAGAGTTAAAAGTAGAAAATGTTTAAAAGATTTGAGAAATGAACTGATTTTTGTGGCCTGGAGAAGTGAAGACCAAGGTATGAGTTAATCACTGTTTCCAAAGACATGAAATAATTTTACATGGAAGGTGGTGCCAGCTGTTAGCCATTTGAGTGAAAACAAACAAAAGGACTTAGGTTGCAGCTGGAGGGATTTTAGTTAGGTAGAAATTTTTCATTAAGTGGTTCTGGGTGGGAACTGGGTTCCCATCCCAGTAGATTGTTGATTTAGGTCCAGATTGGAGGGCAGTAGAGTGGATTTGAGGAATTTAAGCATCCTGAAAATTGGGCTTTGTGATTTAAAAAAAAAAAATCAGCAGCTGTGAAGGCCCTCTGTGCACAGCGCATTAGAATGAGGATTCCCTCCTTCTTCCCACCTTCTCCCAAGTTGAAAGAAATTAACCTCAATTAAAGAAAATAGTGATGGATGGCTACAGAGATAAATATGATATATCACACAGGAAAAACTACATTAAAAGAACATTAAAGTTGGGACAGAAAACGCTAAAAATGAAAAAATTCATAGTTAAGTTTGAAAAGTGATATTGTTTACATCTCTGCTAATATGTAGACCTAACAGGACACATTAAGAAATTATGAGTGTTCTCTGCTGTGCTAAGAAGTCAGTTTTTTGACTTGACACACTCCCCTTAATATCCACTTTCATTGCCCAGCTTTAATTAAGGCATCGTCCATGAATGATTATAGCCCATGGAAAAAAACCTGTTACTTTTACCAGAAGAGTTTTGGTGCTTGTTTGAATATTAAGTTTTGGAGGGGGCCAGGTGGTGTTTCTGTGACTCTGTGCATTTCTTTTTTTTTTTTTTTTAATATTTTATTTTTAAGTAATTTCTACATCCAGTGTAAGACTCAAACTTACAACCCAGAGATGGAGTCACATGCTCTACCAGCTGAGCCCGCCAGGTACTCGACTCTGTGCATTCAATACCTGAGCATATTTCAGCTTTCCTAAAGTCAAGAATTTCTTTTGTAAAACAACTGGGGTTTTTTTGCTAAAGTTTTAATAATAACCTAAGAATAGTTTTTAAAATGTTGAGTGATATCATTTTGTATGTATTGAAAGCAAAATTTACCTTTTATCCCTTTGCTTTAGGGGTTGGTTTTTGCTGCTTAAAGAATAGATCTAAAATTTGATATGTGTTTTATAAACAAATTATTCCATTTTAGGGGCCATAATCACAAATCCAATCACATTTTTAATTTATAAAATCACACTGTGGTCCTAGAAAGTCTTCTTTATCTAAAGCTTTCACCTAATAAGATCTAGCTGTGTACAATATGTTTTTGTGTATATGTACATGTGTTCACTATATCAGGGACAAAAATCCCCCAAGTGGGTCTGGAATAGCATGGCTTCAATGTAGGATATGGAGTAAATATTTTGTATGATAGAGCCTGAGGAGTACAAAAGTTAATCAATCCTTAGCTTCTTTATCCCATCTCTGACTTCAGAGAGTTGTTACCGTTGCCTATACTAAGAAACAAGATGAAAAAAATAATACCTTCCAAAAATTCCAGTATATAATCTAACACTAAGTTTCATTTGCTTCCTGAAGATGATGAATCTCTCTAGCCAACCCCCTTCTTGCTGTCTTTTGCATTTTGGGCAGGGAGGGAGGAATTGAGTTCTTCATTGACCACAAGCTTATTTGTGGAAGGGGTTGGTGAAAATTAACCTATTTCTGAAATCACTGAGCAATGAAGAACAACTTGAACTTAGTAAATTTATATACTAAGTTTTAAAATTTTATTTTTAATGCAGAAAGAATTTGCTTCTTGTAAATATATGTAGGTAAATAAAGTCATACAAACTTGGATAATTCCACATTAATAAAATAGCAAATGAGTTAAAGTGCATATTAGTAATTTTAAGGAAGGAAATATGAGCCACAATTATTATAGAAGTTTTCTATTTTTATTATTGTGTCAAATGAAATTGCCCTAAGTAAAATGATTATTAGCCAGTAGAATTTGGGTAATAATAATTTCGGTACATGGTCTCTTGTCACAGATTTTTAGGTTAATTTTCTTCCCAGATGAATGAGTTTGTATTTTCAAATAATTAAAAGAAAAAGTTCAGGAGGCTAAAAATTCAGAGAGACAGTTCAAAATAAAAAATGGAACCAAAGTCCCTTTCTGGTAATTACTTTGGGACACCGTGCATAGTCTCTGTTTCCTAGTACAGAAAATAAAACCTGTAAGCCTGCTTGGAGTTTTAAATGTAATAGAAATGTAATGCAGCAACCTAAGTGTGCAAACACGTTTTAAAACAGGGTATTGTATGGAAGCAATTATGGGCAGTGAGTGAGCTACACACCCCAAGAATGGGTTGGGGCCAAAAAAATGGAAGGTTTCTAAACAGAATTACTTTTGTGTGGGTTAACTTTTATTAGGAACCAATCCTAGTTCTTATTTTAATTCTGATCACATACTTGCTAACCCAAATAAATAAGTAATAAAGAGATTTCGTGTTAGGATTTTTTTTCTCTTGGTGAGGTCTCCCAGTGAAGAGTGATTAGTTTTTGTAGTAGGAGGAGGACATGACGTCCGTAAACACGAACATGACCAAATGAATGCACATACAGCTTTGCGGTTTTCAACCTTCGGGTCTTGTAATGGTTAAACATGTTGTTTCTGCCCTGTGTGACATGATACTTGAGCATTCTTTAGCTGGGTGTGTTGTGTTCATCTTTAACAGATTTAATGGGAATTAGGAAGGTTAGATTTTATTATCTGCCAGTAAACAAGCTCTGCAGTTTTTCTCCCACTCCCTACTAGCTTGGAAAAGACCCTGGTGATAGGTGTCTCCTTTCCATTCCCTTTATCCAGTGTGTTTCGGACTCCCATCTATGAAGTCGGAGAATAAACCCTCATTTCAAAGTGATTTTGCAGTGTACTGTTTGAGTGGGTGGTGTGGGTCTCAAAAAGCGAAGAGAAGATACTTGATTTATGTAAAAATGTGTTCGTCTGCTGACAGATTCTCTGCAGGTCTTTGGACCTCACTGATAGCAAGTTTAGGCAGATGTGTTTTCTCAGGCCAGTGTCCAGTCACCGTAGCCCCTTAAGCCAGAGAGAGCTCCCTAAGGTTGGACTGCCCTTTGAGCCGAGCAGCCAGCTAAGCAGCAAAGGGACCAGCAGCCCCTTAACTGTTATCAGAACGCTGTATTGATGAGTGAGGCTTGGTCAAGTTACTTAACCTTTCTTCCTTGATTTTCTATTATGTAGACTGGAAATGATAATATCTGACTTTGATCTCATAGGGATGCTTCAATCCATTAAAGTCACTGAAGCACTTTAAGGTATAAGGCACTAGATACAAGGTATCTTCATTATTGTTATTATTACTGTTATTTCATTAAAGTGCCATATACAGAGGGGGGCTTTTTAAATGCTAAATACTAAGTCTCAGAATGAGCTGTATGGATTCAGTAGTTGGCAGGGGACATTACCTGTCTCCCTACTCTTGAGGCCAGTTTCTGTTCCTCGCCACCTCTGTTAGTTTGTGAACAGAAAACCAAACTATTTTTGCTTGAAAATTGAAAAAGAAAATTGAGACAAGTGGGAGATGGCTGTAATCTGTCTCCGATTTTTTTTTCCCTAGGAGCTGCCATTGGTGTTGAGCTTCTTGAAGTGTGTGCTCTGTTGGTACCTGCCCTGATGCTCACACACCCTTTCTGTGGCTTGCATATTCAAGAGTTTTAAATTGGCTTGTGGGCTTTGATGAATCCCCATTTACAAGTTTCATTCTTCTTGGGTTTTTTGAAATATCATTTCTCCCAAAAAAGAAGAAAGATTGAGAGTAGAGTGGGTAAACATCTTTGTTTTTGGGTAGTGTTGGAAGGCATTTTTTACAAGATGATTATGTTTCCTAGATCATCCCCCTCTGGCATTTTGTCTTGAATACTTCCTCACACCTCATATAATATTCCAGAAAGAGGTGCACTTCCATATGGCCTTGGATGGCATTAACTAGTGACGTCCTTGAGAAAATGGAAGATCAACTCTCCTCTCCTGGAATAAAGTTTGCTTCCTGAGGTACAGGTTCTTTGGATCTTAAAGTCTTACCTTTCTAAAATAACCTACCCTGTCCTTTGTTTTAACTTTATGAGACTAATGAGGGTGACTATGTTGATTTTTCTTGGTTAAGAGATTTTGCTACTTTCTATTTTTATTCTTTTTAATTTTTGATACTTTGAGTACCATGATGTATTTCACTTTTACTACCTTATTGGACCGGATATTCTTGGGCATGATACAGATATAACTTGGTGGCATGTCCAGGTGGCAAAGTGCTTGTTCCTTAAACACAGTGCTAGTTAGTAGTAATGCAAGAGAGTTAAGTGCCATGGTCTGAAATAGAAGTTAATTCTTTTCATCAAAAATGCTTTGCAAGGGAGTCTAAGGAAACAATTACAAGTACTAAAGCATTAAGAACTCCTAAAATAAATACAGATTGGTCAAAACAGTTCATCATTTGTTATTTGGTTTTCTAACTTTACTTCATTTACTAGAATCCTAAAGGTACAACAAGTATGTTGCTTTTAAATATGAGTAGAATGTTATAGTTTTCTCAGTCTCCTCTATCCCCCAAGTATTGGGGTCTGACAGTGGATTTTCTGATATTGAATTCTTTGTATGGAAAGTCTTAGATGAGATCATAGTTTTGTATTTAAAGAATCACTTTTGGGGAGCAGGAGTAAGAATACAGGTACATGAAATTGGGATTGTTGTGGAAAATCAGGTACATATGGCTACTATAGTCATAATATTAATTTTTCAGAATCAAGACTAAAACAAGTGAAATTCCCTTTCAATTGCAGCTAACCATTGCTACCTCTATTCCTGAAGTATTTTTTTCTTCTTTATTTATCCCTACATGTGAAAATTCTTAAGAGTGGATCATGGTTAACAAAGCTTTTTTGTTCGGTATTACCTATTTTTTTGAAGAGATACAGTAGCACTCATGATTTTTCCTCCTGTTTCCCTTCTTCCCAAATTTCATATAAATAATTTCATTTTCTTTTAGAAAGTAAGCAGAATTTAAAGTAATTTGCCACCTTCTTTTTTTGTGGTTAAATATACATCCTGGGGAATTCACAGATGACTTAAATTAACAGATGACTAGTGTGATTTCTAGGCATTCCTGAGTGGTCAAACTGGGTCATCCTTGGAGATGCCCCAGAGCTAGTGGGGCTGTAGGAGGGGACAGGCATGAAACAGGTAGTTATATGGTTATCAGGGATCCCCCAGTATTCATATTCCTGTAGTTGATAGTCAGGTTCATCCTGATTTGGATATTTCTCAACCTTTTTACACTATTAGGGCCTAAGGAACCTTTTTATATGTTTTGTCTTAATCCTTGCCCTCTCCCTACACCCACTACACATTAAATCCTAATGGATAAGATTTTGTTGGGTAGGGTTGAGCTTTGGAGGACTGAAAACTATTGTAATATCTGATTTTTTTCCTTCTATTGACAATGCATGATTTAGGACTACAATTTGAGATGTTCATTTTTTTCCCCACCATTATTGAGATGTAATTGACATATAACATGTAATTTTATTTTTAAAAATTTCCACTTATTTGACAGAGACAACAAGAGAGGGAACACAAGCAGGGGGAGTGGGAGAGGGAGAAGCAGGCTTTGCCTGAGCAGGGACCCCAATTCGGGGCTCGATCCCACGACCCTGGGATCACGATCTGAGCCGAAGGCAGATGCTTAACTGAGCCACCCAGGTGCACCATAACATGTAATTTTAAAGTATACAGTGTACTTACTTGATACATGAGATTAAACCTTAATTATCTCACATAATTAGCTTTGTGTGTGTGTCTGTTTGTGGGTAGAATGTACAGATTATTCAACAGCTTGGCTATTTATATTCTAGTGAGTACATTTTCTGAGACTCAGTAGTGAGCACAGCTATGGTGGTTTGGTGGTAATTACTAGTCATCTTGAGGAGAGGTTACATTGAATTTGTCTTCTCTGCCTTAGTTTTAATATGAAGATGGGTACTTGGTGGTATGCCTAGATAGGCTTTATTGGGACACTCCTGTCCTGCCCTCCCCAACCCCAAGAAAGTAGCATTAGAGACTTTTCTGGTTGTAAAAGTAGGTTGAAAAATTTTCATTGCGAGTGAAATTCAGAAAATACTTAGCTCATAGCATTTCTTCAAAAATTGAACTCTTCTATGATATTTTTGTACTTCTAGCTTTATATGTGATTATGGAATGCTTTCACAGATTTAAAAATGTAACAGTAAAACTGAATTATGTATAAATGACATTGTTAAGAATGGTCGTTCTCATGATGATTTGTTTTTAAGCTGTGTTTAGTATTCCTTTTTCTCCCTATATAGTGTGAGGGACATTAACACTGATTCACACTGATACTGGTAATTCCTCTTTTAGTTTGAAACCTTACTTACATTCTATCAAAATGATAGGATTTCAGAGGAAAAAAAAAGAAAGGAAAAAAGTCTGATGGTTTTTTTGTCCCTAAAGTCTTAAAAATAACTATACTTTTCCATTAAAGTCATTTCTAACATCTATACGGAAAAATACTGCCCCTGAGTAAAACAAGCTTCAGGTGTGGTCCTTCTCTCTGGAAAAAAACCTTTTCATAAGAAAAAGTACAAAATAATATTAAAGGCAGTTAACTAAATAAATCTCAGTTCCAACTAAGATTTTTGTATGAAAGTTACATCTTCCATATTAGTGTGAGATTATAGCCAGCTGTGGTAACCTATAATCCATTTCTATTTCTCTACATTGCTTTTTGGTGTGAACTGAAAACTGTTATCCTGAAATTAAGTCTTTTTTTTTTTTTTTTAAAGATTTTATTTATTTGACAGAGAGAGATTACAAGTAGGCAGAGGTAGAGGGGGGAAGCAGGCTCCCCGCCGAGCAGAGAGCCCGATGCAGGGCTCGATCCCAGGACCCTGAGACCACGACCCGAGCCAAAGGCAGACGCCTAACTGACTGAGCCACCCAGGCACCCCTCTGAAATTAAGTCTTATAACCCATTTGAGCTGATTTAGTTTCCTGAAATTTATCACTGGTAAATCAGAACAGATTCCCTCAGGAACTTATGTTTATACCAAAAACATACACTCTGACCCTGGAATACTTTCCTTCTTCCCATTCAAATGGAAAAGAAAGAGTAATTTTTTCCAAAAGGTTTATTTGTTACATCTATAAGTTTAAGTAAAACCAATAGATTCATCAAAGACTCTGATTGTGACAATAAGATTCATTGATATATTGTGCCTTAACTGCATATTAAATTAGCAGACATCACATACTAGGCCATTAGAAATACTATTACTTCTTAGGTGGGAATACTAACTTGAAAATTTTGAATAACCTTTGTGCAAAATAATGGCAGAATAATAAATATCCCTCCTCCCCAACCATGTTCAACTCTTAAGAACCTGTGACTGTTACCTTACATGATAAAGGGAAATTTGCAGGTGTGATTAAGGTTAAAGACCTTGAGAAAGGGAGGGCAGCCTGGATTACCTTTGTGTACCCAGTCATCATCACATGAATCATGAAAAGAATCTTTCCCTGCTGTGGCCAGAGACAGGTGAGAATGCATGAATGGTTGAGAGATTACATTGCAGGCTTCGAAGATGGAGCAAGGGGGCCTCCCTGAGCCCAAGGAACAGAGGCCTATAGAAGCTCCCTGGAGTCTCCTGAAAAGAATACAACCCTTCTAGCTCCTTTATTTTCGTCCCCTGAATCCTCTGTTGGACTTATTATTTTTTTTAAGATTTTATTTATTTGACAGATCACAAGTAGGCAGAGAAGCAGGCAGAGGGGGGCGGGGAGCAGGCTCCCTGCTGAGCAGAGAGCCCAATGTGGGGCTCCATCCCAGGACCCTGAGATCATGACCTGAGCCAAAGGCAGAAGCTTAACCCACTGAGCCACCCAGGTGCCCCTCTCTGTTGGACTTCTGACCATTTATTTTATAAGGTATTCTGACTATTATCTGTAAGATGATTAATTTTTGTTTTTTAAGCCACTAAAGTAGTGCTCATTTATTATGGCCCCGTAGAAAGCTATCATTCCTTCCTTTATGTTTGTAACTTTCTGAATAAAATTATTAACAAAATTTGAAATCTACGAAGGAACAAAAGCTGTTTGGTAACATGGATAATACTTAGTAATACAACTTCTTTATATATGGGTTGGTACAATTCATTTTGCTCTTAAATACCAATGAATTGTTTGGCTTTGCAACTGTGATTTTTTTTTTTTCTCTAGTACTACCTTTGTATCAGGAACATATAGTAGACATTCAATAAATGTTAAGAACAGTGAGCAAAATTAGCATTCATTGTTGTTAACATTGGAATTTTGAGAAAGAGGCTTGAAGAAAGCTAGGAACATAAATGCTTGTGTTAGATCTTAAAGAGGTGTCTCTAAGCTTTTGACAAATGTATCTCACTTTTCTGTCATGTTTGACAGTTGTCAAGGAATTGCTCAAGAGCTTATTGAACTCAAACCCCAGGGTGTGTAACTGGGTTCATTTCTGTCTTGATTAGTAGAGCACCAGGAGTAGCCAGAAAACAGTGGTTATAAGGAGGCTTAATTGTTCAGATAATGATTTTTTAAAAATTAAATTAGTTACAACAAACTTTAAGATATAATACCATATAGCAAGAGATTTGAGATCAACATAAATACACATCATAAAGCAGGTAAAACTACATACTTTTAAATTGATTTTAAGCTGCTGCTTACTTTCATTGGCTACCGTGTTGGGACATTCAGTCAGAAGTATTTATTGAATCTCTTTGCACTGGGGATATAGGTGCAAAGAGCTCTGCCATCACGGTGCTTATTTGACTGATAAGGAAGTTAGAAATTAAATAATTGTAAGTGCTGAGAGGAAGGACAGGGTGCTATAGGAATGGATAATAACCTACTCTAGTCCAGGTTGAAAAAAAAAAAACCATCTTTGAAGGTTCGGGAAAGGGCTTAAAAGTGATGAGAGAATGGCTGGAGCACACTGTAAATCTGGGGTCATTATGAAGGTCAAAAGACAAAGCTGGTTAGGCTGGCAGAGGTCAGATCCTGTAGGGTCCTCTGAAAGGAGTTTGGAAAAATCTGCTGTAATTTGGAGAAGAATAGTTTAGATGAGAGAAAAAGTAAATGCAAGAAATGTTGAGGTCAGAGGCTATTTTAACTATCATAAGATGTAGTCTGTTTGAGGGTGGTAGCCCCATGGGTGGATAGTAGATGGATCCAGAGATTATTTAGGAGATAAACTAGAAGCTTTATGGAGGTTGCATGTGGGTTTTCAGAAGGGCAGGGAGAGATTGTTGCAGAAATAAAATAATCTTGCCAATAAAAAGGATACCTTCTTAGCCACCTAGAAGAGAGAGAAAGAACACAGTTTATTATTGGGGAGGCATTAATAGATTTACATGTAAGATAACACAGAAGTGACTGCAAAGTTGGGACAAAATCTCACAGTTTATACATCAAAGCAGAATAAAGTGCATTGGTGTCTCACATCTTCTTGAGAGAAAAAGGTCTTGTGAGAGTGTTCTGTACATCTCGAGAGAAACACTTGAGCTAATTCTAGAGGTTTGTTTTTAGTGTTGAGGTGATCGGGCATGTGACCTTGGAGATATTTCTACACTGAAAACTGGAAACCTTAACCTCTGTTCCAAAGGTTAAGGTAAGGACTGAGCTTCACTGTATCTCCAAGGGAGTGCTCTTAAGAAAACAGGAAAAGATAAAATAATCTTTAGGGTCTTTATAAATGGGAAAAAAAAAAAAAAACCTATTTTCCAAGTAGTTGGTGGTCAATGGGACCATTTAATGAGTCCTCAGTTCTGGAAGAGGAGCAGATTTGAGGAGTCCTAGATCAACGCTTGTGGAGTTTCCTATTAGACATTCCCCTGGAGATAATAGGTAGACCGTTGAATCTGTTTGTAGTGTATGAGCAATCTAGGCTTAAGGTAGGGATTTGGGGGATATCAAAGATCAGTTGGTAACTCAAGCCTGGGGGTAGACTGGATTGCTTAGACAAATGGGAGGTATGGTGAGGAAGAAAAGAGGAAGTCATGTCTTTGCTTGTATAATCATGGAGTTAACCTAAGTAGACGATCCTAAATGATGGGTTCTGAAGACATAATCATAGCAATGGTCAATATTTTTGTTTTTTGATTACTTTTCCTATGTAATGTAGCTGAGAATTTAGCTTACACACCCTTGTATGCTAGAATTCTGCTTTTTGTACATTGTACATTCTCTTAAATCTCTTCGGTCTTTTCTGGACTCCTTTTCCTCTGCCCATAAATGTTCTCCACCCTCTCCTTTTGGGTCAGTGTGCTTTTGCATGCTGTCTTGGACTCTCTTTGAACTCTTGCTTATTTGGAAGTGATTTCAGTTGTTTCCACATGTAACTTTTAGATGTCTAGTCCCCTTCACAGAAATAGGTATCCTTTTCCTGGTTCATTTATTGGGTCTGGAATGTGACAGGTTTTAGGCCACAGCACAGATCTTTCCTTGTCTCTGAGGGTCTGCAGGATGCAGAGAATGGATTTGTGCAGAAGGAAGTAGAGACAAAGGGAGAAGTATCTTGTTGGGAAGAAATACAGCTGGTTTGAACTGTGCAGATCCACTTATAGGCACATATGTTTTGATAAATGCAGTAGTGTAAATGTATTTTTTCTTTTTTATGATTTTCTTAATTTTTTTCTCAGCTTAATAACGTTTATTGTGAGGATACAATATATAATACATATAACATACAAAATATGTGTTGATTTTTTATTATTAGTAAGGCTTCTGGTCAACAGGCTTTTAGGATTGCGGTTTAGGGGAGTCAGAATTTACACACAGATTTTCTACTGCTTGGAGTGGGGGTCAGCACCCTTAACCCTGACATTGTTCAAGGATCAGCTGTACATGACTGTTGGGCCCAAGTGCTTGTTGGGTAGATACAATTAATAAGGATCCCTGTGAAGCAGTTGCACACTGAAAAAGCGGTATTTCTTTTTGTACCTGTAACTGAAGGCAAATTATAGGGGAAATATAGGGGAAAATATTCTCCTATTCATATTTGCAAAAACATTTTGATCTAGATTTAAATAGAAATCATTTTTGCCCCATATTTTATTGGATTGCTCACTTTGTGTTAAGTTGGGAACAACTTTCCTGAACTGCATATTAGTAAATTCTGTACCATTGGAAAAGGCAGAGAGGTTCCTTATTGAGAGACACTTTGCCACCTGGGGTTTGGCAAACAGAAAAACAGGTACAGATGGCATTCAGGGGCATGTTCTCATTTTTATGAACAGTAGTGACTATGAACTGAAATACAAACACAAGCAAGAGTGGGCAGTAATGACTTGGACAAAGATCTTACCAATTGGCAGCGTGAAATATTTGGTAGACTACTGTTTTAATGGGTTTATCTTAGACAGTTTTTCTGCTGTGAAAGTGTCGGTTAATAATTTAACCTTCCCGAGAGGCTGAAGAAGCAATCACACGCTGCAAGCCAGCACTTTGGGGCTTGTCGCTTTGCTGGAGTTCCTCTTGGCTGGAGCACTGTGCCTTCTTGGTTGCGACACAAGTACTGAGTGTCTGCACTTTGACAAATGGAGGCTCCGGAGATCTAAATAAGGCAGGGACGGGACGTTAGGAGTGATTCACTTCAAGTGACATCTGAAGTAATGGATTATTGTGATGATCCATCTGTTCCACATCGAGAAGAATATAACTATATATATTTTTCAAAAAGTTTATTTTGAAATAGGGTGGTATTCTATATGAGGGAGAGTGTGATAGTGGGAAAATAGATAATTTTTTATGGAATATTTATAAAACTTTAGAGAAGGGGCAAACTGGGCTTGCTGATGGATACCTGGGGTATGTTTTTATTGTCTAGCAAATATTGGATGCAGATGTATGTGTAAGCCTTACCCTCTGGCCGTGTGAATGCTAATGTCAGAAACTTGAGCCCATTACCCCTTGTCATACAGTTTGTTTTGATGCAATAGTGAACACAACTCCAAAGCAGATTTAAGTACTATTTATGTGAATTTTATTTCCCTGTTTAGTCACTGAATCATATTATAGTGTTGGCATGGTAAGTTTTGTAATCTGTTTTCTTGTGTGAAGAGTGCTTTTCTTCTACTGAATGTTCACTTCTGCATACTTTTTTAGTTAGGCATTATGTCATTACAAAGATTTACAGTTATTTAATAATGATTTATTGTAGTAATTTATTCTGCCAGCTGTGGCACATTTTCAGTGGAATTTGTAAATCAGATTTGTAAAGAAATTTACCAGGACATGCATTTCAGGATTTAATAAAACATACTCTAAAATCTTTTGAAGTAGGTAGTTTTATGCTAACACATTTGGGATTAAGCTTTACCTTAACAACCTGTGTTAATGTTCAAACTCTGCTGTGTCCATCCCACAACTGTTGAAAGAGGAATCTATGAGATCTGTTAAAATAAAATACATAGTTTCAGGTCATCGACTTTGCTTCTAGACCATTAGTGTCATGTTATATTTGACCTGGGGTGTTCACATGATATTAAGGACGAGGAAACTTCCTGACATTAGGCTCTGTTCAGTTCCACACATTTTAATCACTCTTCAGATGTGTATTTGGAATCATAGTAGAGAGTGGATCCAGTAGGTTATGTTCATGTTGAAGCCCTAAGTGTCAGATATTCTCCCCCCTTTTCAAAGCTCACTGGCCACGGACCATGTGGAATACATTTAGCTCTGGCAGAGTTGCTAGCTCACACTCCTCCCGCGATGTCTTTGTTAGGGTACAGATAGGGCCGGTTGTTAGACTTTCTTTTTTCTTTCTCTTTTTACAAAAGATGGTTGAGATTTTGTTTGTTTACTCGACAGTATGCCTTGGTTTAGAGAAGGATAGAATCCAGAAAAGAAAGGAAGTGTACAAATTACCTTATAACGTGTAATTTAAAAAAATCTGGCCATTGGAGAGGCTGTCTTTGAAATGCATGATTGCCAAGTAATTTGTAAAAATGACCTGTTCTCTAAGACTGCATGAGAATTTTATTTCTGAGACGAAACTGCCAGTTCACAGCTTCAGTCAGCTGGTTATTTTGTCTACAGCAGCATGAGACACCTCATTTGACTTACTACTGCCCCCCCCCCCAACACATTGACTTCATCAATCAGTTGTTTTAATAATGTAAAGACACAGTCTTTAATGTGCCTGGAAGCTGCACTTTCAGGTAATACTTAATTGTATTTAAATTAGTAGACTTGGTACTATCTATCTAAGATGGAAGTGCAAGCTTTGGAAAATACTGTAC
>ML101033.1:19110-38555 GCA_003697995.1 Taxidea taxus jeffersonii
TTTCTATTTTTCCTAGCAGTTTGTATTTTGTTCATCATGTTCAGACACTAGTTCATCAGAATGGAACAAAACAAAAAGAGCCAAAACAACTTCATTCTGAAATGTAATTCCTTCCCATTTAGGTTATGTGTGTGTGTGTGTGTGTTTTGTTTTTATTTTTGTTTTTGCCACAAAATATGACAAGGTAAACAATTTATCATCTGTTCTCTTATTTCTTAAAAGATCTGATTTTTAAAAATTCTTAAAAATGTCACACAGCAGTTAATTTTGTCTTCAAATAGAAGTTTAAGCCATAGTACATTAAAATTGGATCTTTTACTGATTTCATCAGACTAAACATAATTTAAAAATAAATTCATTAAAAACATACACATAGCATGGTGCTTGGGACTTCATCTTGATTGAATTACTATTTCTAGAAAAGTTGTTACAGTTTTTATATGATTACTTATATGCTGTTTGGACAAATGTCTCCACAGTATTTGAGATTTATTTATTTTTATTTTGAGAAAATAATAAATCTGCAGTGAAAAGAATAAATAGAAAGAAAATAATAAATCTGCAGTGAAAAGGAAACTGAGAGTTAGGGGGATGTCGGCAAAAGAGAACAGAGATGGACTTTTCTTGAGAGATTTCATTGCTGATCTCTTAGATGTGGTGCCACATTTTCCTTGAAGGCATTTACCACTTGTGTGCTGAAGAGACCACAGAGGAAGATTGAGCTCTTTATTTTACATTTCTTCACATAGCACTCCAATGCTCACAGTGTACTGGTACCTTGACCAAGTGTAAATGTAAAAGGAAAGAATATTTCATAAGTAAGTTCGTAGTTCTGGATTTAGTTTTGACCTTATCAGTGTTTTAAAATTTTCTTCTTGGGGGTTACCTGAAAAAAAAATGTTAAAAATGATACCAGGTTGCAGGGCACCTGGGTGGCTCAGTGTGTTAAAGCCTCTGCCTTCAGCTCAGGTCGTGATCCCAGGGTCCTGGGATCAAGCCCCGCATGGGTCTCTCTGCTTAGTGGGGAGCCTGCTTCCTCCTCTCTCTCTGCCTGCCTCTCTGCCTACTTGTAATTTCTTTCTGTCAAATAAATAAATAAAATCTTTAAAAAAATGATAACAGGTTGGTACTTAAAAAGGCATAGTTCAAGGATAACAAATACGTTTCATCTTGGGGGTGAATTTTGACTGACTGGTGGTGAATGCTTTGAGAGGCCGGGGTGGGTGAGGAGGATATAAAGTGTTTTGTCCTTGATTAGCAATGACTGCCATTGCTGCTGAGTTAATAGTCATGGAATCAGGACCTGAATTTCTCTCCCTGGTGTACAAACTCCTGAAAGTTGCTGTGATCCTTTGTTTATTAATCATGTGCATTCAACCAATCTTCTTAAACACCCCAGAATACAAGTGTGCCAAACATGGTAAGGATATAGAGATGGAACGACATGAATTTGCTTTTAAGGCTTAATGACTGGGAGGGTTCATTGTTCATTAACAAAAAATGTGAAATGTGGTAGGCAGTTTTGGAGAGACTATAATGGTCCAAATCAGAAATGCTGAATTCTAAGTAAGAAGGATATTCAGTTGCAGAAATCTGGCAGATTCTAAAGCTTGTTTGGGAGATAACCTGTATTTACTGATTAGGTAGCAAGGCATCTGGAGGGATACCCATGCCCATCAGTCGTGGATAGATGATTGCCCTGTCAAATGTATGGCCTATGTATGACATTTTCATAGTGCGAGGCAAACGTAGTAGGTGCTGTAAAGGAAATATGGTCAGTCTTTAGATAAGTGATGAAGCTATATGCTTCATATGCTGGAGATGCCATAACATGGTAGGGAATCAAGGATGGCACATAAAATTTCAGTGTTTAAACATTTATTAACTTCAGTGAATATATTTTTTAAAGACTTTATTTATCTGAGAGAGACAGAGAGAGAGAGAGCTACCATTGGGGGAAGCCTCTGCTGGAGGGAGATGGAGAAGCAGACTCCCTAGCTCAATCCCAGGACTCTGGGATTGTGACCTGAGCTGAATGCAGACACTTAACCAAATGAGCTACCCAGGTGCCCTCAGAGAATGTTTTTTGGTAGTAATATTTTAACCCTACAGTACACGTATGTGTAAAATATCAAATTATGTCTAATGCATATAATTAAGTGTTAGTCTTAGGAGGTCCCTTCACCATTTTCCCTACTGGAAATCTTCAGATTACCTTTGATTCCTTCTTTTCCCTGAAAGTTGAAATTTATTAAGCATCAGTTCTTTAAGATTTATAAAAAAACAAAATAACTGTAACTTGTGATTTTGTTACTCACTGTGCCTGAGTTTATGTCGCATGTTCTATGAGGTGAGGACCATCTGTAGGGGTAGGTGTTTAGAATCCTGTGGTGTAAGCAGATAACAACCTATAAACTTTCTTGCCCTTGGAACTTAACATTCTTGAATACAACACAAATTCCTTAATTGAATACTTCTGTCTCAGAACTTTCTCTTTTCTAATACATCTTGCACACTGTTCCTAGAAGAAAGAAAATTTCCATTATTTAACTTTTTCTGTTCAGAAACATAAATCCTAAAATTCAGGGCCTCTACAGTGTGCCTGGATATCCTCTTTCTAACCTCATCCCTGGCTAACATTAAGGAACAGTGCTTTCTTACACCTACTTTTATTCAGTCCCCTCTACCCATTTGGAATGTTCTCTTTGTCTTTTGATACTCTCCTTAGCCCATGAAACTCAACTCATGTCCTTCTTTTGACCAAATTCTGCTCTTGGAAGCATTTTAGCTGATAAAACAAATACTGATTTGTGGCATTTCTACTTTAATAAGAGAGAACAGTTATTTATATGTTTTATAAAAACTCACATGTTTATGTATAATCTCCTACTTCACTGTAAGTCAGGTGAAATTAGAGACTCTTGTCTTATATATTAACACCTTATGAATATTAGCACAGTTGAGAACCACTAAAAACAGTGCTTTTCAGAATTCTGAAGAGATGTGACAAAGCATCCAAGCTTAGATATCAAACTTCTCAGAAAGTCATTCCCCCCAACATTTTGCTTAGAACCTGAAAACTCTAAAAACTCTTAATTTTTTGTTTTCTTAATTGCTAATATGTAAATACTGTAAGAAGTAAGAAAGGAGTACAGAAGTATGTACAGAGTAAACAGATTTCCCATTCCTACTCAGAAGTAATTTCTGTTTACCAAATTTCTAAAAGTATTTCCAGAAACTGCTTAGTCTAAACATAGAAGTATTTATTATACCCTCCCCACGTTTTTCCTTTTTTTTTTTTTTTGCCATGAATGTAGTATACCATATTTACTCTTCTGTATCTTGCCTCTTATGATTTATTTAGAGATGTTCTTTACCAGTACTCATAGCTTTATTTCATTCTTGTTAATAGTTGCTTAATATTCCTTTGGAAAGGTTCATAGTAAAATGCCACAGCAGATTCTTGAAATGGGAAGAAGGCAGATATTGAGATACAAGAAGTAATTATAACTAACTACAAAAGGACAAAATAGTATATTTTTTAAAGGATTTTATTTATTTGTCAGAAAGAAATCGCATGCATGCAGGGAAAGCAGCAGGCAGAGCAGGCAGAGGGAGAAGTAGGCTCCCTACTGAGCAAGGAGCCCTAGGTGGGACTCCATCCCAGGACCCCAGGACCAGGATTCGAGCTGAAGGCAGATGCTTAGCTGACTAAGCCCCCCAGGCATCCCCAAATGGTAAATTTTTAAATTAAAAGAGAGTATTCCCAGGGGCACCTGGTGGCTCAGTGTGTTATGGCCTCTGCCTTCAGCTCAGGTCATGATCCCAGGGTCCTGGGATTGAGCCCCGCATCGGGCTCTCTGCTCGGTGGAGAGCCTGCTTTCCCCGCCTGCCTCTCTGCCTACTTGTGATCTCTCTGTCAAATAAATAAATAAAATCTTTAAAAAAAAAAAAAAAAAAAAAAGAGAGTATTCCCAGAGATTCCCCCCCCCCAGTAGCAAACAGAACCCCCACAAGTCCTTAGAAGCCCTGAAGGTTATCACTGCATTTTAATTTGATGTTCAAATGAAAAAAATCTTATGGGGCAGTCAGTAGAACATGTGACTTTTGATCTTGGGGTTGTAATTTTGAGGTTCGTGTTGAGTGTAGAGATTACTTAAAAGTAAAATCCTTAAAAACAACAAGAAGAGCAACAAAATGAAAAATTTTAATTAGCAAGAACTATCCTGTTTAAAAAAAGCGGGGGGGGGGTGGATATACAACACCTTTTAAGAAAATTCTTATCTAAAATGGCAGGAAGCTTGAGAGGCATTGTAGTATATTGGGATAAACACATGTTTTGAAATCAGATCAACTTGGTTTTGAATCCCCACTTTGACACTTAATATAAGACCTTAGCCAAGTGACTTAACTCTCTCAGCTTCAACTTCCTTATTGGTAAAATGAAAATAATAATACCTATCTCATAGGACCTGTGAAGAACAAGTGAAAAAATATTTTATGCTTTTCCTGGCACACAACAGGTGCTCAATAAATGTAAAGTAACAACCCCAACCTCTGGTCTATCTAAAACGATTAATTTCATAAGAGCTCTGGATGCTGAAATTTTACTGTAATTATATCTTTTGTAACATTAGCACAATGCCTCGTATATACTAAGCATTTCAAACTTATGCTCTGATTTATTTTCTCTAACTCTTAAGTGTCTAGTTTGGTTTTCTTCATACTTCACCCAAATCCTCAGGTCTCTAAAAGAAGTACAAAGGCGCACGCATGATCACCTGTACCACATGAAGATGCCCAACAGGCAGATGTTAGAATCAACTAGTAGTGTGCTTGTAAATGTTTAAAAACTGGTTTATGGGGCAGGGGAGCTCTGATTGGTAGCATTTGCTGATTGCTGTGGTGTAAGTATTCCCACCATGGCCGACTTACAGTTGCCAGGGTGAAGTCAACTGACTTGTACGATTCCTGAAAGTATAATAGTCTGTTCTTGCAAATCACTAGAGCAGCTCTTGCACACAGCTAGATTCCCTGGACCACTGCTTTGAACTGATGATGATAGTTAGACACAGGCCTCAAAAAATGGTCCAGGCTCTACCACTATCTCACTTTTTGATTTTTTTTTTTTTTTTTTTGCGTCTGTGTTTTTGTTTGTGTATAGTAAAGCATTGGGAGTAGATCAATTTTCTAAACTTTTCTTGGTGTATACCCTTTACATTTTGTGAAGGTATCTCAGAATCTAGAAGCCAAGGCACCCAAGCTTTGTGATTTTTCTGTCCTGTATGTTTAATATGAATTTCTTTTTTAAAGAGGTCTTCACTGGTTAAAATGTTTGAGAACCACTAATACTTAATAGCTGTCACACAGCCTTTGTCTGTCATTGTAGCAGAGGCCCTGATACAAGTGACAGGTGATGGGTTTACTCACCTTACAAATATAAATACAGAAATATAGAGCTTAGGGAAGTACAAAGGGGAACATAATGAATTTCAGTGTTATTTTTTATCAGAGGTAGACATAATAGAAAATAGTTTTGGTACTTGCCTTTTAAAAAAAAAAAAAAGGACTTTTCCTTTATGTGTGCCTGAATTCTCCATATGTGTGTGTCAGGTTGATGAGACGTAACTGATAGCTCGGGGTCACAAACTCCGACCCCGAGTTTGTGACCCCGAGCTATCGGCCATAGTGGGCAGCAAGCCATGGGATTGCGGGAGATGTTCCGGGTGTAAGACAAAGAGGAGCGGGGGAGACTGTGCTCATCTGTGAGCCCTGCTGAAAAGATAGCTTCTCCACCACCACTGCAGAACATTGTCAGGAAGAACATGTATTTCTGTTGCCATATCTTTAGTTCCTGAAACCCCACCTTTTGCTTCTTCCCATTCCATCCCCAGCAGCTGAAAGCCATACTTTAATTTAAAATGTCTTGATTTTTTTTTTTTTTTTTTACCATGTTGGCCAGTAATTAAGCACACATACATGCATACTCATACACACTCAGGGAGGAAGCCAAGCAAAACATACTTGGCCTGAGGGCCAAAGTTGGCCTGTGGGCTTATAGTTTGATATCTCTTTTTACACACATATGTATATGTAGCAACTGATATTTATTGAATACCTATGTTTTAGGCTCTCAGCTAAACCTTTTGCACTCATCAAAATATTTAATCTTCACAACTGGGTGAACGATTATTATTATTATTTTTTTACAGATGAGGAATTTGGGCACTTTGAGAGAGTTAAGTAGCTTGCTAAGGTCACATATTTAATAAAAGGTCCCACAGGTATTCAAACCCAAGTAATCAGACTGTAGAAGTTGGGGACTTAACCACTTGGCAAAACTGAGTCCGTGGCTCTCTCTCCTATGTGTGCTGTGAGCACATACACAAAATGTAAATAACTGAACATAAGGAGTGAGTAGAGACCATCGTCTGATGTTAGCTTATTTGTGTGCATTGATACAGTATGGGGTGTGTGTGTGTTTGTGTATGCTTGATGTGATAAAGCACTGGAATACAGCATGCTTTCACACTTTATAAGGTTTTTCTGATAAAGCTTAGTGAGGCCAGCATAAAATTTCACAGCGAGTTTATATTTCTCTTTGTTACAAATGAGACATCCTGAGGTGTGGGGCCAACATTGTCTCTGTCCAAGGGCAAAAGTTCCCTCACTTCTCATTGCCACAGTTAAACCCCACCCATGGAAATGCTCCAAGTCCTGAGTGATGATCACTTCCTCTGGGCAAGGGTATGAAGAATAAAAGTAAATCTAGCAGGAGGAGTAAATCCCAAAAGACAGAGATAAGTACTTGAGGTCAGAGACTGCATCTTTTATAGTTTGTCTACATACCAAACTCATTAATATGTATAATCATCTTAGCTGTAGTGGTTGTAGTAGCAAAAGCAATACAAGAAACTAGTCTTGTCTTACACTTTTACATCAACTCTTCCATTATTTCTAGGATTTGGGGAGATCTCTTTGAGAAAGTGATGTGAGATCAGGTCTCTTCCATGTTTCTCCTTAATTTCTACTTCTTTTTTCCTACCCACATAAAATGTCTTTCAACCTTAAACTGTCCAGCCTATGGGGTAAAACCGTGAGACTCTAGGAGGAAAAATGAAAACAGTGTGCAAGATTCTATATATTTATCCGTTTAGGTTTTCCCCCCTGGGAGATTTTGGAACACCATTAGACACTGTAAACCTCTTTATGGTTTATTCACTTGGTGTGGAATGAGGGAGAAAAAAAGAGCCAGTCCCTCTGGCAGTATTCTTCTCAACACTCTATACCCATCATGTGAATGGAAAGAACCCAAAACCTTCATTTTCAGAACTGTATCTCAGCCCCTGGCTCCTGAAGAAAACCAGTGTGGTTCAGATGTGGGATGGGAAGAGTGGTTTGCATTGGCGCTGGCCTTGTGGGTGCTTTGGGCTGGAGCACACTCAGCTGTGGGTTACAGATGCTTGATCTCCAGTATTAATGTGGCCAACATGTGAAACCAGGGCACCCACAATACTACACAAAGTCCACGCCTCTGATAGTTTGGGAAATAACTCCCAGCTGAAGAATTCCTTCATGAAGGCTTGAAACACATTCTTGAACAGAAGGTCCTTTTCCAGAGGGGTGGGACTAGGAAAGAGGTGCTTGATGAAGTTGGAGTGGGCATCAGGACAGTATCATAGGGCGTCTATGGTCTTGGGAGGCTTAACAGAAAACAGGAAAAAAAGTGCTACACAAAATGTTAGATTCGTAAATGTTCAATTCCATGGCATACATGTAGCAGAGAGCTTGTGCACTTAAGCCATTGTATAGTTTCTTTGGAGATATCAAGGGCAAACCATTACCGGTGGATGTCATCTGGCCTGATTCAGGGTATGTTTGAAATGTTTCCACCAGTTTTTATCTTCCTGAGTTGTCCCCAAGGTTGGTAGGACTAGAGAAAATGATATAGGAGAGAAAGAAAATGAGCATGGGGTTAGGTGGTGCTCTCTGTGTAAATTCAATAACCCAGACTCTTTCCAGGACACACAATTTTGTCTCTTCTCACCCATAAGGCCTGTGCTTCCTTTTAATGGCACACTTGAGAGAGTTGGATTATTTCCATTCCCCCATTCTGTTAGTGTGCTCGTTTTCTCATTCAGGTACAATTTCTAGTGAAATGGTAGTTTATAAGTATTCAGAAGTTAGTTTATTGACTCTTATTGCACTTCTGAGCACCTAATAAATAATTTATTAGTCTGATGGATATGTGGCTACCTAACTATGGGGCATGAAATATGCACTGTTTTTCTAATACACTGTAGGGAGACCTGTTTATAAAGTATTTAGTATTGGTTTTATAATGCACCGTTGACAACAGGAGACCACGAAGCTCAAAGATCAATCTCATTTTGGCCCACAGTATTAATGCTGCTTTATAAAGCTCTGTGACAGGTCACTTAGACAGTGGTCCTCACAGAAAGGACTCTGTTAGGAAGGCAGGCTATAGTGGTTGCCGGCAGAGCGGATGAATGTCTTTGTCCAAGTCTCTGAGGTGACTGGCGGTTGCTGATGTTGGCCAGGTGATGGAACCCATCATTCCCCTGCTCTCTGGAGAGATTCTGGACTTGGAGTGCCCGGTCCTGCTAATGCAGCCCTCACTAATTGTGCAAAGGGCTGGTGTGACTTAGACCACAGCTGCAGTCTTAGAGATGTGAACCAGGCAGTAAGGAGTGGAGTTTCGCTCTCCTCTGTCTCGTGTTTGTTAATGAAGTGACATTCTTCCACATCTCCCACTCCTTCATGCAAATGATGTATGTGACATGGCATAAAGATTTTTGATTTTTGTTTGCTTTGGTGAATTTCATTAGTCAGGAATATGTTCACAGACATTTTAAAAACACTACATAGGAAACACTTAGGAGACATCTAAGTAAAATATTGAATAAATTCATCTAAAAATCAGTTCTTAGTGTTTCACTTTGAAAGAACTATGTACTATAGGAATGCCTTATAAGGGCACTGATTTACGATGTACTGTTGCCTGTTAGTGTGTAGGTGTTGGAGCAAGGCATTTTTCAGTTTTGAATGAAGAACTCCTTGTTGGTTCTAAGTGTCCTGCTTCCCAAAGTGGGAAATCTGAACTACACTTCCTTTTTTTTTTTTTTTTATTTTATTTATTCATTTGACAGGGAGAGAGATCACAAGTAGGCAGAAAGGCAGGCAGAGACAGAGAGAGGGGGAAGCAGGCTCCCTGCTGAGCAGAGAGCCCAATGCGGGGCTCGATCCCAGGACCCTGGGATCATGACCCGAGCCGAAGGCAGAGGCCTTAAACCACTGAGCCACCCAGGTGCCCCCGAGCTACACTTCTTAAACCCAGTCTGCTCGCTTGAAATTTCTCAAGAGTTTGTGGGAACCAAACCTGGATCCCTTCTGCTACTTGCCATTTCTTTTATTCATTTCTCATTGATTCAGAGTTTCATTTCATCTCCTCCAGTTGGACCCAACCCTTGCCCCCAACCCTTGCCCCCTACCAGTCCTTGATTTGTCATTGTTTTCTGAGATGATCACTCCTTACGTGCAGCTGTCATTTATTGAGCATCTACTGTGTGTTAAGCACTCTGTCAGGCTCTGGGTGAACAAAGATAGATAAAACTCTTTCCTTTTCAACAAATGGCGAGTGTAGTTGGGGAGATGGGTAGTAAACTGGCTTTCTGACACGAGCACTCTCAATACATATATTGTTTAACTGCAGAGTTTTGTTTTGTTTTTTATATCTCTTACCTTTGGTTTCTGAGAAAATTTTTTCCCCTCTCCCTTCAGGGGCACCCTTTTTATTTGTGGTCTTGATCACATTCTCTCCTAGGACCCTTTTATATCATTTTCCCTCTGGCTTAGATCTTCAATATCTTTCCTCCATTGGCTTTGTCCCGTTTGTCTATAATACACTGTTTCCCCCCTGTAACGTGTAACAGACCATCAACACACTCACACAAGATCTTCCAGGCCCTGCAAACTTTTCAGAGCACTTTTTCTTATTTTATGTGCTTGCTTTGCAGAATCTCTCCAAAGACCCTTTTGCCTTTTCTGCTTCCTTGTCTTTTATACTTTGTTTACTTAACTCCTTTACAGTCTGAATTCTAACTTTTATACCAGTTTGTCCATTAAGAACTCTCTCACGGCACAAAATATAATTATAAAATATTACAACCACAGGTATATAAGAGGAAGGTATAATGAACACCCATTTGTCCAATCATAACAACTTAGAATGTAAAAATACATGTGAAGCCTCAGATTACCATCCTTCTCTCCAGTACCCATCCCCGTGCTCCAGCATTACTCTGATTTTGGTATTTATCATCCCCATGCATTTGTTTTCCTTTTACTGTATTTACTACTACTTACTACTCTGTTTGGTTTTACTATACTCTAAGTATAGTGGATCTTGTTTTGTTTTTTGTTTTAGAACATTTAAAATGCTGCCTGTTTAAACTCTGACTTCTTGTCATTCAGAACTCTGGACCATCGTAATGCCCTTGTTAATACTGCTCCTTCTGTCTTCTCCCCCAGAAAGCATCAGTGTTCCCCAAGATGCTAACCTCTGCCTTCTTTACCTCTTGTGTCACTTCTCTGTAGATGGCTCTCAGATCTGAAAACTCTAATGTCAGTCTGTTTTCTGAAGTTTTCTAGTTGCCTTATCATTGGTTTGATCTGCTGTTTCTACAACCTGAGCTCAAACTCAGCATCCCACAAACTAGTTCATCCCCATTTCTGTGGATACTTCTACCATTTCTCATGCTCAGAATATTAGAGCTTTTGTGTCATCTTTGACTCTTCTCATTTGTTTTTTTTTCCTTTTTTAAAGATTTTACTTATTTATTTGACAGAGAGATCACAAGTAGGCAGAGAGGCAGGCAGAGAGAGAGGGGAAGCAGGCTCCCTGCTGAGGAGAGAGACTGACATGGGGCTCAATCCCAGGATCCTGGGATCATGACCTGAGCCAAAGGCAGAGGCTTAACCTACTGAGCCACCCAGGCACCCTGACTCTTCTCATTTGTAACCCACATTTTCTCAGTCATTCTTGTCCCCTGGGTTTTATCTCCACATTGTATCTGCTCCTCCCCCCTCCCTCGGCCCCGGCCCTGTTGCCTGTAATCCTTTTACCCAGATTATTATAATAGCTTCCTTTTTTTTTTTAAGATTTTATTTATTTATTTGACACAGAGAGAGATCACAAGTAGGCAGAGAGGCAGGCAGAGAGAGGGGGTGGGGAAGCTGGCTCCCCGCTGAGCAGAGAACCTGATGCGGGATTCGATCCCAGGACCCTGAGCCGAAGGCAGAGGCTCAACCCTCTGAGCCACCCAGGCGTCCCTATAACAGCTTCCTAATTGGTGGGTTTACTTCTGTCTTTTCACACTTCAGTCTGTCTGTCATGCTGTTGCCAGATAAATCTTAGTGTGTGCCGTAATGATCATACCGTGCTGCCGGTGAGAAGCTTTCAGCAGTTCTGACTGTTGGTGGATACAGGATAAATAGCAACTCTTTATAGTGGAGTGTAAGGCCCTTCCAGTAATAACAGTTCCTATTGACCAGTCAGTCCCTTTCATTCATCATTGCTCTACACAGATCCTACCTTATCTTCTAGGCAAATTGGATCACTTCTCTAGGGATATTATTGGTTCTTCAGCTCCCAGCACAAATGCTGCTTCTGCTTAGAAACATTCTCTTACAACACCAGCTGGAAGGAATCTCCTTTTCCAAGTCATGTAGGATTCTGCTGCAGCTTCTCTTATCACATTCTGTTTTATTAAGGTTGTTTTTATACATGGCTTATCTTCGGTACTGATTATAAACTTCTTGTGAGCAAGGACTATGCCTTAACTTTCATGTTCCCCACACCTTCTTGTACTTGGCAAGTAGGGCTTTGATCAGTATTCCCTAGTGGTGGCTAAAATGTTTAAAATGTCCTTCTTTATAATAAGTGGAAGAAAAGGAAGTGAGAAACTTAGCTGGTCAGGGTAAAAGTGTATCCCTTATCAATTAGCAAATTATTCAGTTGTTCCCACTTTGTTACTTCATTCTCCCCAGGGTTTGTTTATTTAACGGTTGACTGCTGTCAGCCTTGGAGACTGGAACACTTAAAATGTGTTTGGGTGGGTCAGAGGGGTATGTTATATTTGCAGTTAAAAAAAAAAATTGTCGGGACGCCTGGGTGGCTCAGTTGGTTGAGCGGCTGCCTTGGGCTCAGGTCATGATCTTAGCGTCCTGGGATCGGGCTCCTTGCTCGGCGGGGAGCCTGCTTCTCCGTCTGCCTCTGCCTGCCTCTCTGTCTGCCTGTGCTCACGCGCTCTCTCTCTCTCTAACAAATGAATAAATAAAATCTTTAAAAAAAAAATTGTCTTGGGGCACCTGGGTGGTTCAGTCGTTGGGCGGCTGCCTCATGATCCCAGCATCCTGGGATTGAGCCCCGCATTGGGTTCCCTGCTTGGCGGGAGGCCTACTTCTCCCTGCCCCACTCTACTTGCTTGTGTTCCCTTTCTCTCTCTGTCTCTCTCTGTCAAATAAATACATAAAATCCTCAAAAAAAAAAAAACTGTCTTGATATACTCCATGCCTCCAAATAATACTATTTGCAGCATGTCTATAATTTCTTTCCCAATCTCTCGACATGCACACTCTGTGCCCACCCCAAATTACCTATCCCAAAATAGTCATAATTACAGATCATAGGACAAGCTCAAAGAGCAATAACCAGCAAGCATGATTCAGAATCCTATGTTGTGTATGAAGTTCTTTTCCATTTAAGCCACTTGGATACACTCACACTCTTGCATTGCCTAGTGAAGGTATCTCTCACCTAATCATTCTTTCTCCCACCCACTTACTGCCTTTCACATTCATCCTCATTCTGTGAAACTAAGATATTTACTTGATTGCCAACACTTCTTACCTCTGAAGAAACTGTTGCAAGCAGTACATATAGTGGCAGTTACTTGATTAATTTTTGATGGTGATAAATATCTGCAGTCTTTTGTCTCTTCCCTTTTCTCTTCCATGCTGGCTTTTTTTTCTTGTTTTTTTTTTTTCTTTCCTGTACTTGTAATCTGTTGTTATCACTATTTTTAGTAGTAGTGCCATTAACAGTAGCAATAGTAAACTTACAGAAGTGAAGCATAGTGTGCATACAGAAAAGTGTGCAAATCCTATGTGTATGTAGCTTGATGGATTTTTACCAAGGGACTGTACTCCAAACCACCAGGTGGATGGGGATACAGCACAGTGCTTGTACCTTAGATGCTTTTGTTGTGCCTCTTGCAACCACTGTCCCCACTGTAGGTCAGTACTAGTCAGACTTAAGCCACTGTTAATTCTTCCCATTTTTAGCTAGCTCTCCTGAGTTTCTGATATCTTCTGGGTTTCTCATTTTTAGAAACCATCTCCAGGTTCATTCAAATTTATTCCAACATTTCTATTTAAATATGCATGGATAGAAAATAGTGTGTGGTTATACAAAGATCTTGGAACTTTAGGTATATTGGTGGTTCACTTTTTAAAGATTTATGTATTTATTTTAGAGAGAGAGTGTGTGTGTGCACACTCAGGGGCAGGGGCAGAGGGAGAGGGAGAGAATCTCCAGACAGGCTCCCTGTTGAGCTGGAGACCAAAGGAGGATTCCATCCCAGGACCTGAGACCATGACCTGAGCCGAAATCAAGTCAACTATTTAATTGACTGAGCCACCCAGGTGCCCCGGGATTTCATTTTTTGTCTTCTAGGTTTGTGAATTTCATATAAGGGGTACCATCAATTAAGTTGTTTTTTTTCTACAATAACTCTAAAAACCATGTTGGATTTCCTGGGTGTCTGTGAGTCTCAATCTTCCTTCCTGACAGTAATTTCAATTAGTACTATGACATCTTCAGTGGGGCTGCAAGTTTCTTGGTCCACAAACTTTAGAAGAAAGTAAATAAAGAAATTAATACTATCTTTACAATCCTTGCAACTTTTCATGGTCATACAGAAGTAATTCTCCACTGGATGCTCTCCAGCCTGTTTTTCAATACTCATTTAAGGAAATACATCATTGGCTCTTTTCCTCCAGAAGATTTTCTCATAAAACGTTGACTTCAGGTTATGGTAGCAAGAAGCCATCGTCAGTGTTTGGCCTGAGAGAAGACACAAAGTCACTTCATTTTTTGTTGTTGTTGTTGTTTTCTGTTTTTTTTTCTTAAGCCCAAACAGAGTAGGTAAAATGTTTGATCTTTTGGAGATTTAAGATTCATGCTGACCTCAGATGCTTTTGCATCTGCAAATGTCTTGATTCTAAGTATTCATCATTTCCCTAATATTTTATAAACTACCTCACCTACCACACCCTACCCAAATCTTTTAATTTTTTCATAGGACATCAAGGGATTATGGCATTTTGGTATATCCTTGATGTGTTTTTCTGAAACTGAGCCCCTGATTAGGCTGTCAGCAAATGCTATATCACATTAGTTGTTCTAGTTGGTACAGAGACAAGTGTCAACCAGAGCAGATTCTTCCTTTTGCAATAGTACAAAAAAAAAAAAAAGATGAAGGTTTTAGATATTTATTTGCTTAAGGGGGATGTCTGTGCCACTGTTTAAAGTGATTTAAATTGGTGTCATATTCAAATTTTATTTTAGGAGGTGTCTTTTCCTCTTTGGGTCTGAGGTCATATAATGATGTTTTCAGTGCAGGAGCTTTCTCCTTCAGTGTAAGTGATCAGTTTTTTGTTTTTGTTTTATTTTGGGGTATAGCACTCATTACTATTATTTTTTGTCCTATGCTCTGATGTGGTTGTTATTCCTGCAAGTAAAATCAGAGCATTTAGCACCCACAGTGCTTTGTCCAAAAACAAATAACCAAAAACAAAAAGCATGTCTGCATGTCTTATTTACAATGTGGACCATGATCTTGTCCCCTGGAATCTCCAGGCTATTCTGGCTGAGGTTACTATATGTTGAAATGCCCAACCCAGGCTGCCAGAGCCATCTGGAGAAGGTATAGTTGTAAACACGAAAGAACATGTATAGTGTTAAAGCAGAATCTCATAGAGGAGAGAGAGATTGAGACTGGCAATCAGAGATGACAACACATTTTTTTCTTCCTTCACCTAAATCTGTAAAGGTCCTTAACTGCATTTTGAACTAGTTAATCTATGAACTGTTACCCAAACTTATGTCTTGAGTTTTTAAGAGCATAAGCAATAGAACAGATATCTCCAAAGAGGAGGATTTATAGCATATATAAGCAGACACTAGGTTAGATTCAATAGTTGGTGTGTATGCATCATCTTTTTAATCTGGATTCAAGCCTGCTTCATTCAGGTTTGGCTAGACCATCGAATAAATTGATACGTGAATGAAAACTGTTAGAAAAGTTTTCCAGTTGTAAGATTTAAATACCAGCTCCTGGATGGCTCATTTGGTTAGATGTCTGGCTCTTGGTTTTGGCTCCAGTTGTGATCTAAGGCTCCTGGGATCCATGCTCAGCAGGGAATCAACTTACCCCTCCTCTCCCTCCCCCTCTGTCCCAGGTGCTCTTGTGCTCTTGCTCTCTCTCAAATAAATAAATAAATCTTAAAAAAGAAAAAAAAATTAAATACCAGGATCTAATTAGCATATTCCAGAAGTTTTCTTAAAGATCATTGGGTTTTACTGCTGTAGAACACTGGGCTAGTAATGGAAGGAAAGTGGGAATGCGTGGAGAATGCAGGGATATAGGTATAAATGATAGGTGAATCCTAATTGTTAAGATGGACACTTTAATCTGTAGAGATTTTACCTTAAGAATTACCCTTTATTAGAACTTTACCTTAAGAATTACCCTTTAATTTCTCCTCCTTCTTTTCCCCCAACATGCAGGCACAGTAGGGTAATATTTCATCTTTTTGTGTGGCCTTTTTTTTTGGGGGGGGTGAACTTTTCATTGTCCTTCCATCAAATTACATATGTGACTCAAGGGAAAAGAGACAGCTTAGATTATGATACAATTATTCACAAAGGGAAAACCTCAGTTGAAATTATTGTTTTTACTTTTTCTCTATCCTTTTTAGTGAGTCAAAAAATTTCATCCCTTAACTTCACACAGAAAATGAAACTTTACACAATAAAGTAGGGATGGCAGGTTTCACAAGGGAAAAAGGTTGCTGTCAACTTTTTTCCTTAGGAATATGGAAATTTGGGTGGATTATCTGTTCAGAGGAGGTTTCCTTTATTAACTCTTTTTCCTTTTTTCACTTAAGACATCTGTTAACATTTCACACAGCCCAACAGATGTTGCAAAGCAAGTCCCATACTTTGTTCTCAAGAAAAATGACATTTCCTCAATTGGTTCCCCCCACCTCTGTGACTGGGCCCAGCCTGCTGCTTCTGCATAATTTGCATATATTAAGTTATATTCCTTAATGCCATACGAATTTGTAGCTTCAGCATTATTTTTATATGGTAAAGTCTGGTTTGATCAGAAAGTAGTTTACATGTTGCTTTAGAGTTAAGAGAGGCCATACAAAACATTTAAAAAAAAAATCTCCTTTGAGAATGACAACCTAATTCCACATATAGGATCGGATAGCCTATTATTAAAAATTTTTTTCTGTAAAGTGAATGAGTTACAAAAGCTTGAGTTGTTTTCCCATAAGGAAGTGCTGATTGTCATGCGATGTGGAGCGTCATTTTTATTATTTTGGCAAGAACAGGGACAGTTTTGTCTTGACAAGCCATTAGATGAATACCAGCATGTGTCACATGAAAAACCACTGATCTTTAACCCAGCTCTGTACTTAACCAAGCCTTGAAAATGAATAGTGAATAAAAGAAGAGCAAAGGCCAGTTTACTGTCATTACAGATTACAGAATCTGTTAACAGCTGCTGAACTGAACCCAGGGAATTACAGGTATTGTTCTGTGAACCAGCAGAAGTCCTAGAGATGCCCGTTATACTGTGTATATAAATTATATGTTTATTTGATATTTGCTTAGGATTTACATTGTTGGGAACATAACCAGAAGAAATGAAAATCCTTGACTACTTTCTCAGTAGTCAACTCAGTAGTCTAACTACATGCCTGCATCACAAAACCATATATATTTACATAGGACTGTTTCCAGTGAGGTTGCCCTGCCCCTTGTTATGGAACTTACTTTAAGAAAGCAATGTGTTTTTAAAGAACTTACCAGTAAGTATTAAGAGAAAAAGAAAAAGCATGCAATATCCCCCCACCAAAAAAACCCCCCACAAACATATACACAAAACAAAATCCTTTGTTCATTTATTCCTGTAAGTATTCATTGTGGCTGATATTTGCACCAACTTGTGATTTTTTTTTTTTAATGGAGGGAAAACTTAAATCTACCTCAATACCAAAATACTTAAAAGATCAGTAACATTTTAAACAGTCAGTTGTGGGAATTATTGCTTACAGAGCTAACAAGAAAGAACACACTTTCTTACTCTGCTGGTAGAATTGCATTGTGCCTCCCTATAGTCTTGTTATCCCATACTAACTGAAATGCAAATTCTTTGCAACTAATTGGATCTCATTGAGGGTACAGGCACAGTATGTAGTTATATGCAAAAAGGTTTTAAAAAATACAATTTCTCTGTAATTACAACTTTTAATTACTATCTAAAACATTGGCATCTATAGTATAGGTTTAGAATATATATATATATCTAACTTTTTACAGATTACTCAAAAAGATGAGCTATGAAATGCTTAATAATTAGAGGATTATGTTTATTACATAAATTAGAGGAAAATGTTTATTTACAACAATCTATAAATTGGATTCTAATAAAGTCCTGTGAAAATAAGGACTTTTGAAGTTTAGGATTTAGTGTCTTAGAGCCAGTATCCTAAAGTCATGTTAACAGTGTAATCCTTTTCCTGGAACATTTTAAATCATAAACATCAGAAATCACTTCCAAAAATTATCTTTTGTTTTTTTTCTGACAGTTGCCAGTCTGTTTTAACATTGTAAACTGCACTGAGTTTCTTAATTTTTCTAAGTGTATATCTGCTATGTGTTGTTGTGAGGTGGAGGTATTCACACTCCCATAATGTCTTTAATGATGTGGTTGCCATTTGGACCTAGTTGGTGTATTCTCAAATTCCACAGTCCATCTCTCACAATCAGTAAATGTGGGAAAGCCAGCACATAGCCTTTAGTATTTGTAGTTCTTTAACCTGAAATACTTGGAATCAGGACAGTACAAAGTGATTACTATGATGCCTACCACTGTCCCCCCCGCCCCGGCTTAAATAACTTTAATCCAAATGATTCCAGACAACTCTTCTATAATCTACAGATTATATAGCCACTGGACAAACTTAGAAGTCCGTTTTGTGCCTTGTAGGTTTATTTTTTATAACCTGTGCCTTTCTTGCTAGATAGAAAATTAGCCTAAGATCAAAGACTCTACATGCTGTGTTTATATGTGGCAGTGAGTGGCAAGTTCAGATCATGTATTTTGGGAACTTCTAGAGGAGTCTAATTTGAAATTTCAAAACTTGATTTAATAATGACTATTCCAGATTTAAAATCCGCAAAGCACACCCTGTGTATATGCTTGAGGTTTTGTTTTAGTTTACTGATTCATTTATTGTTAAGACTTTAGGTTAACCCTTGTCTCTTAGAAAGCTTGTCCTCTTTGTACACTAGTCTTACAAACCAGTTAAAATTTTGTTTTGTGCAATCCATTTAGCAGGTGCTGTACTGTATGAAAAATGTTGTGAAAAATTTTAAACCTTGGAAAGATACCCTGGTGCCTTTGAGGCATGTGCCTTGGCACTCATACACGGACGGGTCCTAGTTACCTTGCAGACCTGTTTCATCTAGAGCAACCTCAAGCCTTGATATCTTTCAAAGAGCTCGGTTTGCCTACTCTGGGTAGCATTTTGTCAGAAGACTGCTGGCTGGGCAGACCAGATTTGGATGTATTAGCTAGTCAGCCTAATAACCCTGTACAGACTGTATTGATTTTCTAGGAGAGAGTTTATGAACTAAATAAACTTGGGGTTGGTGTCTTAATAAACTGCTTCTCTCAGTCTGTCACATTTAGTTACGGAGCTGTGCAGTTTAGGGGGAAAAAAGGCTAATTCTGTTACAGATTGTTCACAGCAGGGTCTCCAAATTAGCCCTTTGTTTTGTAATGCCACCTTGCTTGGGCTCGCTTTGAGCACATTTCTCAGTTTTGCCCTAATGAGTTGCAACACTGATAATGTGGCTGATGATCTTTCATTGATTTCACTATCACTTGCTTGTCTGGTAATTGATCCGTTGCTGAGCCTCTAGTTAATTATATCGGCTTTGACATGGCCTGGTCCATGGGGAATTTCAAGTCTTGCAGAATAACAGTTTTAATAAAAGAGTCTATTACTGCAGGTGCTTGCTGCTGCATGCCAGTTGATTTTTGTGTGTGTGTGTGTGTGTGTGT
>RCUC01127519.1:0-25582 GCA_003697995.1 Taxidea taxus jeffersonii
TGGGGGAGGGCTCCCTGACCATGTGGGTTGATAGACGGCACTCCCCGAACAAAACCTCGACCCGAGGGCTACCTGACAGCTTTGACCTCCCTTACTTTAAGAAAAATAAAAATAAAAAAGCTTAAATCTTAATATCTCCCTTGTTCTCACTCGAGAATGCCTGGAAGTCTCCTGACTATTTCACAAGATCATACCTCACTGAAATAAAAAAGGCCGAAGTCGGGATCCTGCGTTTCCCATCACTGCCCACTATTAAAATGTGAGTACGCCTGCCCCTTGGGCTATTAAAAGATGCAGCACCTGCCCTGTCTGCAAATGGTGTCATTCGCGGTCATGAGTCTAGACCCAGATCTACGCGGAAATCTACATTACGGATGTAGATTTCACAGCACTAGTCCATCAGGCAAATAAGTCTAGGTTCAGAGTCAGCAAAATGATCATTCTGAAACTAGCCCAATAATCACTAACAATTAAGAAAATGAGGTATCTGAGCCTCAGTCCTCTTTTTACCCACTTCGAACATATATTTGTTCTTTTGATGTCTTGTGTGAATAGGGGTGCTTTATCTGACTGCTGATGGGCTAAACAATGCGTCTGAGTTGTAATATAGAACTCAATTTGCTGAGACTATCATCTGAAAGGCCTGGACAATTTATCGAACACTGCAGATGAAAGAAAGAGAGGGAGAAAAAAAATGTTAAAACTGACCACTTCTAAAATGAAGAAAATAGGGCAGTAAAGGGTATTGTAATATACTTTAATCTTCCTTAATGTAGAAAAATATGAAATGCCATTAAATCTTCCTTTGAAATGGATGTGGTCGCATGGCTTGAGCACCCAAATCTAGTTAATGAATCTATTGTTAAGGCAAATAAACAGGAAGGAAGCAGTGAAGGAGTGATCTGTGCATTATACGACTAATTCAGAAGATGAAAGGCAGAAAAATTAAAGTTAAATTCACATAAATATTAGAGCGAAGGAGAACAGTTGCAGATGTAACACAGGCAAGCCTGCGTCTCCCCTTGGTTGGTGCTGGGAACAAGCAGACACGCCCGGCTCGTGAGCGAAGTCGGGGAAGATGAAAGTGTTTCAAGGGGCCCAATAATTAACATTTTAAAAGGTTTTTCTTAATAAAAAAATGATCTGACAATAATAGAATTTAATCATTTTATTTGAAAATTTAAATTGATTGCAAGCGTTCATTTGTGTAGAAGTGGCGTTTACGGCATTTGGATGACCTTATCCAATCCGATCTCCACTTTAATCACTTTAGATGGAGCCGATATACAAAAAGAGAACTGGACGCAACAGACATGCAAAGGCCAGTGATTTGGGGGAGATTAGCGGTCCTCCACGAGGGCCCACTGTGACCTGTGCAACCCGCCTCCTTTGTTGCCACCAGAACGTCAGGCCATGTGACTGAGGCTGCTGGGGAGACGGGCTCTATGGGGGAGTCTCACTGCTGTCCCCATGCACCCCTGTGGGGAAAAATGGCCTCGCAAGCAAAACCTCTTCTCTGTGAAACAAAGAATACTTCCATCAAGTTAACACAGCGTGGAGAACTCATCTTGGCCTACCTTAATCTATGAAGGATGCAAATGTTTACTTCATCACTCTTAAAGCATCCGAACTGATCATTTATTCCAAGATCAGAGTATTGGAAGTCCTGTCCACAGACACTGTTCAATGTTAAACAGGGCCCCTTCTTTTCAAGAATCAGATACCCACTCTCTCCTTTCTCTGTTTTGGGCATTGTATGGGAAAACAGAGACATCCCCTACCACCTGGCGCTACGTGTTTAAGTAAACAGTGGAGATCAACTTATATCCCAGAGCCCCAACTCTATATTCTTAGACAGAACACAAGACCTGGCTTGGGTCTAATGTCCCCCGTGGTCAGATCCATGGTCAGGGGACAGATCACACATAAACATTTCTGCGGGACATAGGGGAGATGGGCGGGTGGCAATTCTCAGAGAAGCAGAGAATGGGCCTGGAAGATACCCCAAGACCCTTTTTGCACACACACACACACACACACACCCTACAAAAGAGCATGAATGGGGATGCCAAATTGCCTAGTGGTGTGACCTTGGGGCAAGGGTCTTAATCTCTATGTGCCTCTGTTTCCTCACCTGTACACTGGGGTGATAAAATTCCCAATCCCAATGGGAGAGGCAATGTGCGAATCACATGAATTAATAGAGGAAACACTTTCAGAACTGCATCTAGCATGTAGGACAGGACAGTATCCACTACATCTGGTGACTGGTATCACCACTGTTGCAGTTTGCCCCATTTTTGGGGGGTGAGGACACTGAACTTCAGAAAGGTTAAGTGCTTGGCTCATAGTCATAAGACATCGGCCTTCTTCAGGCTACCGCTCTGCTTATCCTCCACCAGGGTTGGACTGATACGGGCATGTACGGAGCAGGCTAATGTCTGACACTCTTCATTGATTCCTCAACCAATATTCTCTAGGGCCATCACAGCCCTATCCTGCCTTGCTCAGTGGAGAGGACGCAGACGGGAGGCCATGGGACAGCATCCTACTCCATGGTGGAGTAGCCCACTCCATCATCGAAGCCTAGGCTACGGGGTTTACCAGGCCCACCTTCCAGAAAGCCCTTCAGCTCTGGTCATGCAGACTTGCCATCCACCCTAACGGGAGTGTCCCTTCCAGCCATAACCACTCCTCTGCCTGGGAGTCATGTAAGCACATGCAATTTCTCCATCCCAGTACACTTCCAGTGATGGAAAGCCATCACACAAGGCCTGGCGCTTAACAGTTGCTCAATAAGGGCATTTGTTTCTATTCCAGAGGGAAAACAGACCGTGGTCAGGCACCTGCAGGCTCCTAGGACACCAGCCCTCACGTGGAGCAGTGCTGCTGCTACCACAGCAAGCCTTGGGCTCATGGTCCAAGAACAGCCTCTCGATGCCAAGAAGACCAGCAATTTCGAGTTGGGCACTGGCCAGTCCAACCTCACATTACAGTCTTGTTGTCCAGAGCCACAGACAAGGGCAGGCTACCCCAAGTCTTGCTCTAAGCTGGGGGTCTTCTGAGTACTGAAAGAGTCTGTCGAATTTGATTTAAATTCATCTTCTACTGTACATTTTTTTTACCATAACCAGATGCCTGCTGAAACTGAACACAGTGGAGATACTCGAATGCATTAATTAATGTGGCACCTCGTTTTTGAGCACATCTCAGAATAAATAGTCTCCTCGAGGACTGTTTAATTGATGAGTATCCTTCCATTTCAAGGTAAGCTATTTTTTAAATTACCATTTGCAAGAGGACTTATTCACTGCCACGGAAAAAGAATGATCTAACTTGAAGTGGAGCGCAGGCTGGTAGCAGCTGCAAAGGTAACTCATGGACCCAAATTCAAAACAGCTTTACGGTTCTTATTGATCAATTTTAAAATACTGTGCATTTGAACTTCAAAAATAAATTTATACTGCCCTTTTTATCTGTTACATACATTAGAGCTCCCAATAAAATTGTATTTGAAAAAAGATTAAAAGGTTCCTAACAAATTGCTAACAACAATAATTGTTGTTGTTTTTTTTTTTAGGGTGAGTATGTGCCAAATGGTGCACAGAACATTTTTTTTAAATAACTTTATTTTTTTTATTTAAAATTTTTTTTAAGATTTTATTTATTTATTTGACAGAGAGAGAGGAAGAGAGAGCAAGCAAGCACAGGCAGAGGCAGAGGGAGAAGCAGGCTCCCTGCCGAGCAAGGAGCCTGATGTGGGACTCGATCCCAGGATGCTGGGATCATGACCTGAGCCGAAAGCAGCCGCTTAACCAACTGAGCCACCCAGGCGTCCCCACAGAACATTTTTTAGAGGTGTTTTGTTTTGTTTTGTTTTACTATTTTTAGTGATTGTAACATTGGTTATCCAAATTCGCATTTAACGGAGCCGTCTACATTTTCTCTGGCAAGCCGACCCATGGTCCAAGCCAACTGACTCACCATATTGGGGTATCTTTTGTTCTGCTTGCTTCGATTTGCTGGTTTATGTTGTGAATGCTATGTGGGGTTTTGTTTGTTTGTTTTTAATTGGCTTGCCTGTCAGATCGCTAACCCTGGGCAGTCCTCAGTTTCCTCACACGAATGAGACAAGCAACAGTCGACACTCCACTCGCCTTGCAAATGGCCAAGACCTCACAAGATGACAAGAGGGAAGAATCCAAAACATGGAGCCACTAAGGGGGTAAAGCTCTGAACAAAGTCAGATGGGAAGAGCAAGGGCTTTCTCGGGGAAATCCTTTCCCTGCGACATGACAGCTTCCGTTTAAAGGGCTACACTGTATATACACAGACTGAAAATTAAATACTTAATATGCAAACAGCCCCATTAGATTAAAGAGAAAGCCATCAGCATCCCAGCAGAAAAATGATGCATCCTGCCCTGTAATGCAGCACGCTCCACCATCTACTCACCGTGTCCCAGGGAGGACCCTCAACCCCGCCGGGCCTTGGTCCCCCTCATTCCACACGGACCACAGTGTCTATGAACGGGGTTAATGTAAGGACTAAATGAATAATGTATCCCATAAACACTCAGTGCTCGCCCTGCTCCCTAATTCAATAAGGTTGTGCTTAATCATCTCCAGAGGGGGAAAAAAATACATGTAAGTAAGCAAAAAACAAAAAGAAAAATCTGACTTTACTAGAAATAAAATAAACTAAAAATAAAATTACACCGAGGCATCGTACTTATGAAATTAGCAAAGGTTTTTTTTAAAGATTTAAATGACATTATTTAAAAGTGCAAAAAAATGTTCATAAATATTCAACAAATGAAGAATGGCTAAATAAACAGTAAGAGAATGGTTAAACATGCAGAGAATGATTAAGTTATGGAATTTTTAAAGAAAAGAGAAAGGCTCTTACATCAGTTATGGAATTCCTTATGTTACACACTGTACGAAGTCCTGTCGAATGACGCACTGTGACGTAGAAGAGCATCTAATGGCAGGAAAAATAATCACAGTGATTCCCATAAAAGCAGTTTCAGATGTTATGCACAGTATGATTGTGTTTGGATCCACAGATATTAATGCAAGTAAAACAAAGACTGGAAGGAAGTGCATCGAATATTAACAGGAATTATCTCCAGATAGGGAGTGGTTGCGGGTGACATTTATTTTCTTCTTTATGCATGTTCTACTTTCCACATTTTCTGTAATAATAACCATATTAGATATTTGTAACAAAAAAAATGGTCGGGGGTGCTTGGGGGGCCCAGTCAGTTAAGCATCTGCCTTTGGCTTGGGTCAGGGTCCAGGAATGGAGCCCCATAGGGAGCCTGCTTCTCCCTCTCCCTCTGCTCCTCCACCTGCCTGTTCTCTCTCTCTCTCTCCCTCTCTCAAATGGATAAATAATTTTTTTTTTTAAATTGTTGGTTAAAAAAGTGCAATACTGAAATACTGGGAAGTAAATATGGTTTAGGAGGAGATTATAGAATGTTCAGTGTGTGTGTGTGTGTGTGTGTGTGTGTGTAACAATCTCCTTTCCCTCCTCCCCCTCCTCCCCACCTCCCTCTCCTCTTCTCTCCTTCTCTCCCTCCCTCCCAGGGGAAATGGTGGGTTCCAGTTTCGCCCAACACACTATACTCAGTGAGGGCCTACGAAAGTCCTGCATGACGGACAGAATGGTTATGGACTCTCAACATTCTATTTTGAAACCTCCCACACTGAACATCTCAGGGCCACTCTATCCACTACAATTGCTCCTTTAGCCCTTGCAGACAGCCTCCTTTCATCCGAAGAGCTGGGAGCTGCCCTTAGAAAAGGGGGACCCACTCTAGCTCCAGAAACACCAACAGAGTTCAAGTTGAACCCTTCCAGGCCATTTTCTCTAAACCTGTACCAATCCCCAGTAACTATATTCTGCACTCATTCTCCAAAACAAGATGTACTGAGCACAAAACCTCAGGGTACAATCACGGAGCCTTGAGTCAGAGGGGAATGCTGACCCCAAGTTACAATACCGCAAGGGGCAGGAAGATTGCTGTTTTAATGGAGATAGGCACATAGTACAGTGAGTACCAGGGAAGAAAGAAAAAGAAGCCTAAGAGTCTGGAAAGGCTTCATGAGGGGAAGTCCGGGGACAACTGGAGGGTGCCAAGCAGGGAAGAGGATTCCAGACCAAGGCAACAGCACATGCAAAGCCACCAAACACAAGATCGTGGCATGTCTGGGACTCTGTGGGTGTTTAATGTGGGGATCGGAGAGATTCGCTTGGCCCACCCCATGCAGAGCCCTGAATATTCTACTAGGAACTCCTGCTTTCTCCCAGCCACATTATGGAGAACGGCCCAGGACCAGCTCTCCGCATGGGCACTCAATCGTGCTGTCCCTCTTCCCGCCTCTTTGCATGCAGGGAGAAACCCATTTCAAAGCCCCAGTTTCCAGATGGTCAAAGCAAAGGGGTTTGTTCAAACCCCAGGTCATGGAGGGTTCCGAGTAACAGCCATCCATCCCCCCTAACCCACGCCACCAGGAGAGCCATCCCTCCCGAACACCAGTCCATAAGATGCTCCCCGCCTTTTCTAAAGCCCTGCAAGCCCCCAGCCCGGGCCCCAGAGGAGATGCTTGTCTGGACGGTGGCTGAAAGTCATCTGCTGCCCAGCCTCTGGCCACAGTCCTGACATCGGGGGGCACCTGGACAGGCCTATGCGCCCCTCCCCCATCCTCGCCCGGGCTGAGGCCTGCCTCCTGCTACACACAGCAAGTCCGAGAGAGCAACAGGACACCCCACCGTGAACTTCTGCCCGGCACTGGCCCTGCCTCCTTTAAATCCAACTGCAATCGTCGCAGCCCCGCACCGCCCGAAACAGAAGGCTCGCTGATGGCTGGAAGATGGCTTCGGTGAAAGTAGAGCTCATTTCAGAAAATCAAAGCAAAGAAAAATATTGAACACAATTCAGAGGCATAATGCATTATTATGGGCTTTTATGGATTTTATGTATAATTTCATGTAAAGTTAAGAGGCTGAAGCGATCTCTTACACTCAGCTGTGTTATCAGCCCAGCACCAAACAATGTCCCACATCTTATTATGTTCACAGTTGACACACTATTAGAGAAATGTGCAGCTGTCTTACTCTGCTATTCATTTCCTCATTACTATTTTATAAATATATGATTAACAGTTATTGCAGCTGCCTAATTCACATTTAT
This sequence comes from Taxidea taxus jeffersonii, assembly GCA_003697995.1. Classification (NCBI taxonomy): domain Eukaryota; kingdom Metazoa; phylum Chordata; class Mammalia; order Carnivora; family Mustelidae; genus Taxidea; species Taxidea taxus. The sequence goes on from RCUC01127519.1 coordinate 7,199, forward strand.
TGCAAATGCAACCCCACAAATGAATGCTCAAAGCAAAGAGATGTGGTTTTAGAGTAATTTAAATTTTACAGTTCCATTTACCCTGCCTTTTAATTTACTGCATAATGACCCCATTAGAATAAAGCACATCTGGAAGTTCTTTGGGGAACATTTAATTTTCTGTGGCTTCAGTACTAACAGAACTTCTACCATAAAGCCCACAGATGCCTTAAAGACTGTACAAATTTCCACATTTTATGTGAAGATGCCAGTTAATTGTACAGATGAGGCAACCAAGCAAGGCACAGAGATACGCTTCCTGGTAGGGAAAAATGAAGACGTGGACCCGAGGCCCACTCTTTGCAAAGTTTGCGTGTCCAAAACCTGAGGTCAGCTCGCCTCCTTTCTGATCCCTGTTCAGCCCCATTCCTCCTCGGGAAAGAGGCCACGTCGGACTGTGTGCTCTCCCCGGGGCAGTCTCTCTTGCCTTTTTTACACACAACTTTCTCCTGGACCGTGGAAGGGAGAACGAGGCAATCTGCCGAGCTCGGGAAGCCGGGGAAGGCCAGCGTGTTGGCGGGGCCCGGCCTGGCCCTCTCTGGCGAGGCTGCAGAGACCTCCGGATTCCAGCAGGCCACATGAACCGAACCATCTGGAGTATTCGAAATTGATTTGAATATTCAATACAGATCACTGCCGCAGAGCTCACGGATGAGAAGTAATGTGAATCCGTTGCCATTGATTGGCTAATTTATGTTCTACAACTAATCGAAGCACAAATCTCATTAGCCACAGGTCAGTAAGGCTTGGAGAGAAAAAGACAATCATTTTGGTAGCCTAGTTGGCTGTAAAGACACAATTAGAAGCCCACAGGTTTTCTAGGCCTTTCTGCCCATCCTCCCACCAGGCAGGCAGACGATGAAGGGAAACAAAGGTAGGTCCTGCCCATGGCTTGGCCCATCACTTCAAGAGATCTTCACCAGTAATGACCTGACACGCTTCTTTCATCTAATGCAGCGATTACACACATGACTATTGTTTCCAACAAACATAAAGCCCGTGAGCGACTGAGGAGCCCAGTGCTCTCTTACCTGGTCCATACTTAAAGCACTGGGGCAAATGTTAAGTATTTCGGGGGCCGGGCGGTGAGGGGACAGGCCAAGGCTTTCTATATTCTAATGTTGCACACATTTAAAAATCCATCTTTGTACAGCGCGGAGAAGCCATGCATTATCGAATTAGGTTTTGCAATTAAAGTACACTCACTGTAAGCCAGAGACTGTCTTCATTCCTTGCGCCTGCTCAGATCAATCTGGGGAAGACATTTTTAACCAAACTTAAATATGGAAGCTGACAGGAAAACGACAGAGGGACGGAGCAGAATCCTGTCTTAACTTCACAGTAAGACGCAAAATCCCCAATAGAGATCAAATTTGAGATTTCCGACAGGAAGCTCCTCCGGCCCGTCTCTGTTGCCGATTTCGTTAGGATGGCATTTTTAAAAAGTCACACGGTTTCAACAGTGTTGGCATAAGCAGAGACCCAAGCCTCCCGCCTCACGTGGTCCCTCTATCTCCTTTGTCACATAAGACAATAGATCAAACCGGGACCTTTGCTAAATGACCAGGAACAGAACCCAAACAGAGATTTTTCTGGATAAACAAAATAAGAAAACAGCACATCAAATTCCAAATGTTTCCACTGACCCATCTCTTCGCGGTCACCGCCATGTCACACTGGGTCCATGAAAGGCGTCCCTCTGAGTCTGTCAGGGCCTCTTTCAGGGATGTTAATCCACGTTTAATTGAAACAGTGGACTAACCACGGTCCTTCAGGTCCATTATGTTGGGGAGCAGGGCGTTTCTGACACACCCAGAAGGAAAGGTCGCATAGGGTTGGGAACCAAAGAACAGTCATGTCACCTTCCCCTACAGGGGCCTGATCCTCATTCCATGGAGCGAACAGCCGTCACTCTAAAACTGCCCAAAACTTGAAAGAACACTCTACATTTTCATTATTTTATTTTACTTCATTGAAAATTCTCTAGAACAGTGGGTTAAGCGTCTGCCTTTGCTCAGGTCATGGTCCCGAGGTCCTTGGATTGAGTTCCACCTTGGGCTCCCTGCTCCACACGGAGCCTGCTTCTCCCTCCTGCCCTTCTCCCCCGCTCATGCGCTCTCTCTCGCTCTCTCTCGCTCTCTCTCTCTCAATGAAATCTTAAAAGAAAAAAGGAAAGGAAGAAGGTTCTCTAGAACTATGAATATGTCAAAAGACTAATTAGCCCCCTCCCGCTGTCTTTGTCCTCAAAACCACTGTGTCCCCATATCTATAGAAAATAGAATGATCCCCCCCTCCGCCCCTGTTCCCTCCTACAGCTCCACATCCCTACAGATAGGCAAACTGCCTTGAGGTGGAAACTCACTGACACCCCCCATCACAGCAGCTTTAGTTTTTATGCAAAAGAGTTTAAAAACAGCAAACACCATACAACACAAATATCACACATTAGGTGGGAAGAGAGATTCCCCAGAGACCCCTGGTGGCAAAACACGTCCCCTTACCAGAAACCCCAGGCTCTGCTCTTTTTCATACATAAACATGCTGGAAGAGCGTCCTCTTTTACATTTAGTACCCCACCCACCCCACCCCACCCCCCACCCCCCGCTTTCCCAGGGCATCCCCAAACCTGTTAGATCTCTGAAGGAAGCTGCAATCCCTTCAATCCCTGCAATTGAGCTCTGCTCCCCTCTTTTCACCCACCCATGCCCCTACCCCACCCCCACTAGGCCAGTTTGTCCTCTTTGGTGACAGTGCACAGGGATCCCTTCACTCCCCGCCTTCCAGGGACCAATCTGGAACTAGGGCTGTAGCTGGTCAAGCCCTAAGCGCTGCCCCGGCCCCCCACCACAGCACTCTATTTCTATTTTTGTTCTTAATTATGTAATTCCTGACACACAAAAGAACACACAAAACATGTAAGCTTGAAGCCTAATTGTAACACGGGTGTCATGACACCTGCCCTCACCTGGAGAAACAGCATAACAAAGTGTTAACGCCCCCTATTTACTCCGCCCTAATTCACCCCCTTGCCTCCCCAAAGGGATCTGAATCTCGTGTTTACCATTTCACCATCTAAACAGTGGTCTTTCTTGTTGACTGGTTTTTTAGTTTCATAGAAAATGGCAGTTTACGCTACATGGTCTTCCGCAGTCTGCTTTTCTTGCTCAGCGTTCTATTTCCAAGATTCACACAGGTGTCTGTGGGGAGCTGTGTGACATCCATCTCCACGTGTGTGTAATACTCCCCAGCCTACAGAACCATCCTCTTACCAGTGGATGGCGGGTGGTCTCCAGCCCGTGGTGCTCTGACAGTCCTCACAGCACGTGCCCTGCTATGTGTGAACGCCAGTCCCTCTGGGGGACCCACCAAAGAGTGGGATTGTGGGGACGCACGTGCTCTGCCTTCCAAGACTATACCATCGTGTTTTCCAAGTGCTTTTCCAACATACTCTCTCACCAGCAATGTCTATGAGTTCCCAGTCTCCCCACCGTCGGACTTCTCGACTTCAGTCAGCCGGGCAAGTACAAAATGCTAGACCTTTGTGGGGCTTTTGTGGGTATGTGCTGGTGCCTAAATACAGTCACATCTTTATTATTTTAAGGTGATGAGTAATACTTAGAAAAAAAAAACAAAAAAAGAAAGAAAACGTCAGTGACTGCTTGTGTAAAACAAGTAGGATTAGTTGTAGAAGATTACTGTTGGTTTAATAAAGCTTTTTTTCCCCCCAGATTTATTGAGGCTGTAGAAGTTTAAGGTGTATGATGCGATGATTTATGTACACATTGTGAAATTATCACCACAATAAGGTTAGTTAACACATCCATCACCTCACAGAGTTCCTCTGTGGCTTTAATTTGCATTTTCCTAATTACAAATGAAGATGGAGCATCTTTTCACATGTCAACTGGCCAATCCAATACTGGGGTTTTTTTCTTACTGATTATTTTCCATCTGTCTATATTCCATATATTAATCTTATATCTTGTCTAAGTTTTTGGTGAAACAAATTCTGAATTTGAATGTGGTCTAACTCACCAACATTTTGTGTTTGCTTAAGAAACCCTATCCTACCCTGAAGTTGTAAAGAAGTCTCCTCTACTTCCTTTTTAAAATATTTAGGTTTTGCCTTTCGTACTTAATCTACCTGGGATGGATTTTTGCACATGGTGTGAGGTAGGGATCCATTTGGTTTCTCCCACACGGTTAACCAGCATTCCCCGTGCTTTTTACCGAGGAGCCCATGTCATTCCCCATGGTCTGTGGTACCACGTATGCCCGGTCTTCTGGCTCTACACCCTTTCCTCAGAGTGTCGTCTGTTGTTGGGCCAGGACCACACCCCCACAATGACCTCAGCTTCTAATAACCCTTGTTGTTGGATAACTTTTGTTCCCTCCCCCTTCACACACACACAACTTTTATTTGGTTATTTGGCAAATGGGTTCGGCAGACCCATTTTCCTGCAGGGAAAAGGAGGAGGAGGACGAAGGAAAGGAAAAGAACAGTAGCAGACTTCTACATGTTACGAACCTGACATATAGCATCCCATTTAAACCACAATAACTCTGCAGAACAGAGACTTATTTATTTTACCTTTATCTATATATTTAAAAATTGAAGCTCAAAATTGTTTAATGACTTGCTAAATGACACACCAAAAAGCAGCAAAGATACACATCATAAAGCAAGTCTTCTGGACTCGAGCCAATGCTCTTTTAGCTTCACTGTGGAAGCCTGGATTCCCAGAACCATGTTTCGAATCTCCTTTGTCAATGCCACTGGACTTCCAGAGACCTCTTCTCTGCCCTGCTTGGGAACTGCAGCTGCTGAAGTGTCTGAGGCCAGGCCTCAGCTTAGGGCTTTATAGTGGGACTTGGGTCCTCTGCATCCCTGCCCCTGACACATACTCCCCCCCCCCATCCCTGAACGTGCTGTCAGCCCGGCTGTCCTTTGTCGGGTATTTCTCTCTAATTGTGAGGCATTTTCTGCTCAACCCGGATTGAGGAGGGAACAGGAGGAGGCAAAGTGGAAGCTATTCCAGAGAAGATTCAACTTCCTGCCTATAGCTTTTGCCAAGCAACTCAAGAAAATGCCTGCGAAGGAACCGCCACTGTCCTTTTCAAATGAGATCGGCTGAGCTCTCTGCTCACATAATAAACCCAGCTGGCCTGGTGGATTCGCTGGCGTTAATTACGTGGTTGAGGTTAAATATATTTTATGGACAAAAGCAATGGTAGACGGGTTCTTCGCACAAAAGATATCAGCTCATTTGAGATTTAACCATTTTTTAATTTAATAATTTAAAAAAAGCCACAATTGTAAAGGTCAGATCTAATTCCACTGTCTATTACAAGCTGCCAAACCGAAGGCCGCAGCTCAGAGCCAGCTGAGGATGACTCAGGACTGAGGGAAGAGACAGCTTACCAGAAAGGGCAGGCCTCCGTGTGTGACTGAGGGTTTGTGCAAAGATCGCTGCGTCAATTAGGGCTGGTCTCATTTCCTGGCTGTAAAAGTCTAATTTACTTTTCCAATTTTATCACAGTGTTTTCCCTTTCAGCACTCATCTACTGTCCCGATCTCCTTTGCCAATGGCCATGTCCATATCTGTGAATTTCTTTCTAAACGGTGTTAGGAGGCTACCATTATGTTTCCAAACCAATCAAAACCACAGCGGAACACGCCGCATGGCAGCACAGCAGGTTAATATGTAAACATATGCTGACTTGCTGGATGCTGAGCCATTGCGGAAAACCAGTCCAAGTGCGGGAGATACCGGGAGCCATGACCCTGAAACCCACCCCTCCAGAAGCACTTCCCACAGGCTCTTCCGTTTCCTTGCTGCCTCTTTTAGAGATGAGGTAAGGTGACCTGGAGAAATCAAGCCAGGTTTCAAACACACGGCTAGTGAGAACAGTGAGCCTCTCCCCCACTCCAACACCTTACTGCATGGATCTAAAGCTCCTGGTGACTGGACAAGGATGAGTGTTCTGCAGAGGAGGAAAAAGGGACCTCCACGCCCCAGGACTCTGAATGCAAGCCAGACCTCGGCCCTCAAAGCCCAAGCTCACGTGTGGAATGGTTGTGAAGCATGCTCTACTCCTTGCCCCCAGTGGACACTCGCAGTAAAAATGCAAGCCAGCTCCACCCACTACACTGGGCAGAAGGCTCCAATGGAGGCATTCTGAAATCCTCCAGTCAAAAATCGAAATGCTCCAAAAGCTCACTTAAGCAAAACTGTGAAAAATATCATGCATGATAAAACGCAATCCCTTAAAACATACCACCAAGATTTCCTTTGGAATTGTTGCCATAACCTCCCTGCTCCTAGTCTTGCCCCCAGTTTGGGGGATTCATTCTCTGCTCTTTAGCCAGAATAATGTTTCTGAAGTGCAAATCTGATCATTTCTCCTGTCTGCCCCCCCGCCCCCGCCCCAGCTACATGGCTTTGGGAAAACATCCAGTTCCCTTAGCCTGGCACACAGACATTCCAGGATATGGCCTCTACTGCCGCTCCCCTCTCCAGGGCCCAGCCGGTCTCAAGTTCTCAGAGTGCTGGGTCTAAGCACTGGCTGAGCCCTCACCCTGGAACGTACTTCCTGCAGCTGCTCCTAGTAAAACCCTGCCCACTACTTAGTAAGGGCTTCATAGACACCAGGCCCTCTATGAAGCATTTCATGCACATTATCTGCTTTAATTCCCAACACCCCAAGTAGAAATCTACAAAGACAAAAACAAAAACAAAAAACAAAACTGAGGCCCGGAGATGCCAGGTGATTTATCCATAGTCCCATAACCAGTTGAGGCCAAGCTGGGCTGCTGCTGGCCATCCTATCCACCCTCTACCCCAGGAGCTGGAGAAGGGTTGGGTTCTCCTCTGTACCCCACACACAGCTTTCTGTGCTGTGTTGTACTCTCTGATTAACCACCAGAAAGTAGCCCCCTGAAAGCAGGGTCTCGGCTGCACTGGTCTTTGCGTCCCAGCTCCCGGCTAACACCTAGCACGTCACAGGTGCTCAATTAATATGTGCAAAGAAAAGGAAAGAACCATTGGGAAAGATACTGGGAAATGGATTTGTTACATAACAGCCACAAGAGAACGCCTCAGACCTGTGTGCTGTGTAGTTATTCCAGAGAATACCGGTGGTGCATCATGTATGTAGGTAACCAAGTGATAGCCTAAGAACTGGGAAGACTGTCCTTTGGTCCCCAGCTCCTCTCCTACGGGCACCCAGCATGCTTTCTGGTTAGCTGTCAGTGTCATCAGCAGTATCATCGGAGCCCAAATTTGAGCATTCTATTAAACATATTATTAGAAAGATAAATCAGTTGCCCAATGTAATGTTTTTAAGACACATGCATGCAAATTGCATTTATCCAGATGTGTAGCAGGTCCGTGCCAAACCATTTAAAACATAAAACAGATAAGTTCCTTAAGCCTAATTTTCAGCTTCCCAAAGATCAGTCCTCAGCAGATGGCTGGGCAGATGAATGCTGTAGAAAAATTAAGGGCTGTCTGTATCTTTCAAATTGACATGAAGAGCAGTTGGGTTCTGCTAGAAACTAAGAATGACCACAAAATGTAATTATGATTGTAATGAGAATGGGTTAAGCTTAAACTATTTCTCATTTTCATTGCAGTCACTGCCACAAGATGGAGTGGAGATTAATGCCAGGCCATTTCCTGTGCTTGTTATACCCTTTGTCATTAGAATAAAACATCATAATTTGAGCATCTCATGTATACTGAGAAGGACAGCCAGGGAGGGGTGACCACACTGAGCACTGGCCAAACCTCTGTGCTCTGGTGAGCTCCTCTGCAGCTGGTGACCAGGGGGGATGGTGCAGATTCACTATCCCCCAGGGCATCCCTTCCACTTCAGCATTCTGCAGGCTGGACTCAGGGAGAGCCTCAACCTTCCAACAGTAGAATGGGGATAACAAGCCATCCACAGAGATACAGCTTACAAGCGGCTTTTCATCCTGTAAAGCACTGCTCAAGTGCAAGAGAGGAAGACGGTGAGGTCTGAGCTCACCTCCCAGATCAGTATCCCCAACTGTGTGAACTCTGTGAGCTTCCCTCCCCGTCTGCAAAGGGAGGATAAGACTGCTCGCTGCATTAGGGTTTCTGTGAAAAGTGAATGAGACAGTAGCTATAACGTGCACAGAATGGGGCCCAACACATATTCAGTGGCCCCTGAATTGTGGCTGTAATTGTGGATGACGGTCATTATCAATATCATCATCTTCCTCATTATTAAATGTGGATTCACTAATATGCTAACGAGGCAAGTAACAACACTGAGGATTGTTCACTCCCCGGGTGGTGTTCATCACAGAACTCCTTGTGCCCATAGAGTCTTACCCAGAGGTCCCCCCGGTTTCACAGCTGCTTGTGGAGTTGCTGTGGTTCAAGCAGGAATGGGGGCCTCCGGGCTGAACATGCAGCTCCAGTCCCTCACAGCTCCTGATCATGCAACTCTGCAGAGGCCAAGTGCTTAGCGAATACATTTATTGGTCGGGATCTCACAGCCTGTCTCTGCTGCCTGGTTCCCTGAACTCCTCCCCCTCCTTGGTGGGTCTCCTCTAGGGTTGCCTCTATCTGACACCCCCACCCCAGGCCCCAAAACAGTTAGTCCCTGTCCCTTGTGGACTGAACTCTCACTTGGCAGTCACCTATTTTCACAAATGTGTATAATGATTATTACCAATTCCCAGATTTTCCTGCCCCTGAAAAGAAACCTTGCACCCACTAGCAATCACCCCCAGCTCCTCTTCTACCAACAGCATCTGGCAACCATGAATCTACTTTCTATCTTTATGGATTTGCCTATGCTGGACAGTTCATATAAATGGAATCATGCACAATGTGGTCTTTCGTAACTAACTTCTTTTACTCAGCGTCATGTTTTCAAGGTTCATCTGTGTTGTAGCGTGTGGCATTTGCTTATCCTTCTTATTGCCAAAGAAGCATCCATTATATGGACATACCATATTTTGCTTATCCGTTTGTCAGTTGATGGATATGTGAGTTTCTACTTTTGGGCCATTATGAGTAACGTCGCTATGACCATCCATGAACACATTTTTATGTGGATGTATGCTTTCAGTTCTCTTGGGCCACAGGGAATTGCTGGGTCACAGGGTAGCTCTACGTTTAACATTTGAGACATTGTCGAACTCTCTTCCAAAGCAGTTGCATTATCTTATATTCTCACCCACCAGTGTACACAAGCCCCAATTTGTCCAAGTGTCCAACACTTGTTATTTTCTGGTAGGTTTTCTTATGGCAGCCATCCTAATGCAGACAAGGTGATATCTCATTATGGTTTTGGTTTGAATTTCTCTAATGATCAGTGAGGTTGAGCCTCTTCCCATGTGCTTGTTGGCCATATATCTTCTTTGGGGGAAATATCTGTTTAAGTTCTTCGCCCATTTTTTAATCAGGTTGTTTGGATTTCTGTTGCAGAGTTGTGGGAGTCCTCTATATATTCTGGATACTAGGCCCTTATCAGACATACAATTTGTAGGTATCTTTTCCCATTCTATGGGTTGTATTTTCCCTTTTTTAATAGGGTCCTTTGAAACACAAAAGTTTCTGATTTTGGTGGGATCCAATTAATTTTTTCTTGGATTGCTTAGGGCTTTTAGTTTCATATCTAAGAAACCATTGCTTAGGTGCCTGGGTGGCTCAATCGATTAAGCATCTGCCTTTGGCTCATGTCATGACTCTAGCGTGGGATCAAGTCCCATGTTAGTCTCCCTGCTCAGCGGGGAGTCTGCTTCTAACTCTGCTTCTCCCCCCAACTCGTTCTCTCTCTCTCTCAAATAAATAAATAAAATCTTAATATAAATTGCTTAATCCAAGGTCACAAATATTTGTGCCTATGTTTTCTCCTAAGAGCCTTGTAGTTTTATCTCTTACATTTAAGTCTTTTATCCATTTTAAATTAATTTCATATATTGAGTGAGATAGAAATCCCACTTTATTCTCTTGTGTGTAGATATCCAGCTGTCCCAGCATCATTTGTTGAAAAGACTCTTATTTCCCCCATGGAATGGTCTTGTCATTCTTGCCAAAAGTTAATCAACTATGAATGTATGAATTTATTTCTGGACTCTCAATTCTAGTTCATTTTTCTCTATGTCTATCATTATGCCAGCTCCCAACTCTCCTGAATATTATCGCTTTATAATACATTTTGAAGTCATGAAGTATGAATCCTTCAACTTTTTTTTCTTTTCTCAGGATTGTTTTAGCTCTTCTGGGTCTCTCACAACTCCATATGAATTTACAGATCAGCTTGTCAACTCCTGCAAAAAAAGCCAGCTGGGATTTTAATTTGGATTATGTTTAATCTATAGATCAATTTAGACAACAGCTACCATTTTAACAACATTAAGTCTTGTGACCCATGAACACAGATGTCCTTCCATGTAAGTCTTCTTTAATTTCTGTCAATGATATCTATAGTTTTCAGTATACATGATTTACAATTCTTTTGTTAAATTTATTCTTAAGAATTTTTAAATTTTTGAGGCTATAAGTAGGTGGACTTATTTCTTTTTCTTTTTTCTTTTTTTTGTTGTTTTTTGGGTTTTGGTGGGTTTTTTTTGCAACACTTGTGGGTGGACTTATTTTCCTAATTTCATTTTTGGATTGTTCATTGCTGGTGTACATAAAAACAATTTTGTGGATTCCGTATCATTCTCTCTATACAAGATTATATCATCTTCAAAAAGAGATTTTTTACTCCTTCTTTTCCTACTTGGGTACTTTTTGTTTCTTTTTCTTGCGTAATTACTCTCATTGCACTTGAAATCTGCCCTTCCAACTGAACCACGAGATCCTTGAGACAGGGACTTTGTCTTATTTATCTTGTCATACCCCCAGGCTTGCTACAGGACCTAATCAATGATAAATGTCTAATAAATGGATATAAGGAGATAAGAGTAAGAATGTCACTTTAAAAATATGAAGTTTTTGAAAGATTTTCTCACCAAACATCACATGCTTCTTGATATCATAAAATATGGAGAACCAAATATCACCAGGAATAAATTAATGAGCGCTAAACCTGGCTTCTAGGAAATACAGGGCATAAAGGCACGAGTGAAATGACATCACAAGAAAGCAGACAAAGCCAGAATGTAGAACACTCTATGGACCAACTGATCAATTTTTCTAACAACGTAATGGCTTGCAGGAAAAAGGTATGTGGATGAGAGTATTCTAGAATAAAAGATAACTGGAATATTCTATCATTTGCCTGAAACTATACATCCTGCCCCCTGAGGCTGACCCTTTCTCTCAGGCCCCTCCCTATAGAAAGACTGGGCTTCTTCCCAGGCCCCTGAGAGCAGGACGAACAAACAAGAGTGAGAGGGAACAACATGGAGACTTCCCAGCTGAAGCTTGAAAAGCCTTTGCATGTTCCTACATCCCTTTCCCAAGAAATGGGCCCTTTCTTCAACATGGCTCTGAGGGTAAAGAGTGAAGCCAATCCATGTGGGGTGTAGAACTTGAGCCAAAAAAGAAATCTTTGTGGTCAGAAGCCATTGGGATTTGAAGGTCATTTGTTATGACCTATCCTAAGCTGACTGATATATCCTAAGCTAACATAACAGTCCTGATCAGATATGAACACAAAATTGTAGTTATTCATGAATATGTCCATAATTTGTAGAAATGCATATTTAAGATGGTAGGAATAAAATGTCCATGGTAGTCAAAATTCTAGGATGGTCCCAAAGATTCACACTCCCTGTTGCACCTACTCTGAATAACCCCCTACCCCTGACTGGGGGTGAGACCTGTGACTATGATGGGATATCATTCCCAGGACAGGTTACGAATCAGTGGACTTCCAAGTGAATCAAATTATTCTGGGTGGGCCTGATCTAATCAGGTGAGCCCTTAGAAGAGGGTAAAATGTCAGCGAGATTTCCCTGCTGGCCTCAGAGGAGAAGCAAAGAGCCATGTTGTCAGCTGCCTATGGAGACGATGGCCTTCAGAGCTGAGGACCTCAGTCCATTTGAACCAACAACAATGTGAGCTTGGATGAGACCCAGCCCTGAATAACATCTGGATCGCGGCCCTGTGAAACCTGAGCAGAGGATCCAGCTAAACTGTGCCCAAGGTCCTGAACCACAGCAAAACTGAGATAACAAATGTGTACTGTTTCAGCAGCTACATCTATGGTAGTTAGGTATATAGCAACCTAGAACAAACACAATGTCTGCAACTTGTTTTAAAACAATCCATCAGGGACGCCTGGGTGGCTCAGTTGGTTAAGTGGCTGCCTTCGGCTCAGGTCATGATCCCAGCGTCCTGGGATCGAGTCCCACATAGGGCTCCTTGCTCGGCAGGGAGCCTGCTTCTCCCTCTGCCTCTGTCTACCACTCTATCTGCCTGAGCTCTCTCTCTAATAAATAAATTTAAAAAAAAAAAATCTTTAAAAAAAAAAAACAATCCATCAGGGGCACCTGGATGGCTCAGTCAGTTAAGCATCTGCCTTCTACTTAGGTCATGATCTTGGGGTCCTGGGATTGGCCCCGCATCAGGCTCCTTACGTGGTGGACAGTCAACTTCTCCCTCTCCCTTTGCCTACCCTACCCCCCATCACATTCACACTCTCGCTCTCTCTCAAATAAATAAATACAATCTTCCTTAAAAACTTTTTTAATTTAAAAAAATCAGCAAAAAATGCAGGGCAGAGGCAAAACAAATGTGGGAAAATCTTGTTAATACTTGAATCTGAGTGATGGGTAATTCATTATAATATTCTCCCCACTTCTATGAAGGTTTAAACATTTTCATAGTAAAATATTTTAAAGGATCCCTCATCAGACTATAATCTCCTTTAAGCCAAGGCCCCTGACAATTCTGTTCACCCCTGTGTTTCCGGCAATAGTCACAACACCTGGAACCTAGCAGATACATGGCTGTTAGATCAATTAATTGACGGGCTGGCGTGTTGTACTTTATAAACTCACAGCAGCCTTTCACCGTGGGCATCAGTAACACCATTTCACAGATGCAAGAACAGAGGCCAGCGAGCTGGCAGCTCAAAGTCACGTGGCCGGTAACTGATGAGATGAGGATTCGGGTCTTTCAGTTTCTGATCCAACATCCACTGGTCTCGCTTTGGATTACAGGATCTGCCATCCAGGTTTTCTCTGGGATTTAACAGCTGCTGTTTCATTCTGGTTTATCAGGAGAATTTATGCACACCACCACAGTCATAGTAAGACATCCGTTAGAAAACCCAGGCAGGCAGGTTAAATGTTAATTTCCTTTCTACTGTACCATTGTCTAACCTCCTTCCATGAATCAAAGTGAGTAAAGGGTTCTTCACTTACTGACATAAAACAAATTGAACAAATTATCTTATTTAACCGAGGAAGAACTAGTCACGCCACTGACTCTGGTCCAGCCCGCACCAAGCTTTTCCTCCTTATTAACACTCACTTGCAGTGAGGTTGGAACCGGTTCACAGAAGGTGGCATTGAGCTCATTAGCATATGGGGCTGCACCACCAAGTCAGTGGGCTTAGTCGTAGGCACAGATTCTAGGTAACATACCTACAGCTGCGGCCTTTTAGCAGGCTATGAATCACCATCATAACCTGGCCATGAATCAGAGCCGTAGGTGGAAGCCATTTCTAACAATGAGATCAGTACCTTCGGAGCACACAGAGGGCTGAGAGCAAGCCAGAGTCTCCCCAGATGTTAAATAACTAGCACAGCCTGCTACATATTTCTTTGTCTTGAAAAACGCTGATTGCAGAGAGTGGGAATTTGAAGCTCTCATCATCCAGGGCCATGTTGGCTTCTACTGGAAAGACTGCTGGGGGATAGCAGGAGAGCCCTGTCTCTGCACCCAAGTCCAGCACAGGCACACATGGGCTGGTTATCACCGGAGGGATGGCAGCCGGCCGCACAGCATCCTGTGAAAAGCCCAGGGCCCTCCTGGGGAGGCTGGAAGGCAGAACAAGACTGAGAACAGGAGCTAGGGCATCAATGGCCCCAGAGAGGGCTGCACACTACCCCCTCACTCCCTCTGTAATTTGGACCCCTTACTCATCTCTCTAGAGCTGATTTTCTTATTTCTGCAAAATAAGACTGATAATAATCAGTATTTTCGACCCCATTTCACGGAGTGGGAAACTGAGGCTCACAGAGTAAGCGCTAAGTGATAGAAGCAAGCCTGGAGCCCAGACCTGCCCATCTCCAAAGCCCACAGACTGTCGTCCATGCAACACCAGGTCTCGGGAGCACCCTGTCTCTGGAGGAACGGGCTTCTATGGAGGAGCCAGGGAGCTAACAAATGACATTTGCAGCTCCCACCACTAACTTGCTCCCTCGGCCTCTTACAACTCTGCGTGACCTGAGGAGCAATCAGAGGAGAGGAGCTTAAAAGCCACTTTAAATTTCAGACCAATTCAATTTTGGAATATCACTCGTGAGGTGTAGCTTCTAGACGAAATTTCTAAATGACTAATACTCTTCTTTGTCCATTTCAAGGGAAAATGAATGTTGCTGCTAACATTTGACATCAATCGCCCAATCACATGTTGTCACATCATTACTCAGCTCTGTGACAAAGGCAGAGGAGAGAGACCGTGGCTGAAAGGGCACTCTTGGGTGAGGAACCAATTCAGGGGCCCCGGCCATGACGGAAGAGGGAACAAAATGAAATCTGGCTGAAGAAGCTCCACGTAACGGGTCATGTTGAGGAGCAAATAGAAGAAATTGGTGCTTTATCAGGACGGCGATTCATTTCATGTATGATTTTTTTGATTCTCAATCCGTGTACTAATTTGGTTCCAGTGTGCCTGGGATGAACCTGTCACGGAAGGCAACTGGCCGGCGGGGCAGAAATGGGGAGGTGCCCACCGCTTAGGTCAGGGGCAGGCTATGTCCATCATCTGCGACTCCAAAAACCAGGCCTCCCCTCTTTCCGTGGATGTGCCCGTGAAGAATGGTCTTTCTACCGCCACAATCAAGGCAAGAAATCCTCTGAATCCAAACCAAGGCCAGGCTTCCCGTGCCGGGTGTGGGCGAGTCAGCAGCCGGAGCAGAACCGGAAATGCCACGGCTCCGAGACGCCCCTGAGATCTTCTGATGCCGGAAAACAGGGAAGAGGCTCCAGAGAGCCACGGGGGTCCACGTGGCGGGGTGGGGCCCGTGGCTCTGGCTGGCTTCCGCACACACCGCGTTGCCTCTAAGCGTATTTACTGACACAGGAGCCATTGCTCCACCTAATGGTGGAGACATAATTTTGGAGTGATGCTGTGGGTAGGTTGTATGCAACTTTGGCCAGCAGAGAGAAAGCATCTCAAGGAAAACACCATTCACAGAAGCAAGCAGAAAAGCTGGCAATCCTTCTTCACTGTCTAAAGAACACCGAAAACCCAGGGCTTTTAGGCCCTCAATGAACTTTAGCTCCTGCCTTTCACCCAGACCTGGGCTTCCTGACATACATGTGAAGGCGACAAAGATAGATGGGGATAATCCCATCCTCTCCCCGTCACTCAGCCCAGCATATATTTCAATGACTACATCTTTGGTGAAACAGTTTCAACTGTCCCCTGGCTCTTCTTTTGTGATCTATGTGAAGCGTGTCCTGTGACACTGACCGTCGGGGGTGGTACCGATAGAGGCCGGGACCTAGGCATGGAATGAGATTTTTTTTTACAGACATGTTTTTCTTTGATGAGTCCGTTTTCCATAGGCTGCATTTTCCTGGGATGGGATCGTGACAAGAACATGGAGCCCCAGGAACGAGCAGCTGCAGCGAGAAGATGTGGGGGGTGCGGGGGGCGGGGGGTGGCCTGCAAAGGCAAGAAGGGCCGTGAAGGGAAGAGTGACAGGTGAGGGAGGTCTGGGGCAAGGTGGTGGGAAGATGAGAAAAATTGCTGAAGTCTCAAGTCTGGCAAAAGGATGGTCCCATTCACAGAACAGGCCCCCGTGGCGGGGATGGAGATGGCAGCGGGGCCGTGATGCTGGTGGCCATCCTGAGAGAGAACCGGGCTGGAGAGAAAGGTCCGGGCAGGAGCTGTGGCTGCGCTGGTTGTGCAGGCGGAGGCGGGAGATGCAGCTCTGTGACCCAGGCCAGCCCGCCAAGGGAGATACACACATGTAAATATTTATTTGGAACCATTCTGAAATCTGCATAAAGGACGGGAATTTAAATTACCTGCAGAAGTGAATAGAAATGCAATCGAGACCCTTAGGAAAAGGGGACCTCTCTGGGGTTGATGGGTTCTTGTCAAAATAGACACGGCCCCTTCTTCATCATTTTAATTGGGTGAACTAATCTCTCGGCTATAGAATATTGGCATGAGTCGCTTATTTTCCTAAAAGCTCTACATTCAAATATGTAGGTTTGTGTTTGCCTGTAATTAGCATGATGTATCTATTCAGAGTAACTACAACATCCCTTCCTGGTAATGAAAAGTGATTAATTACCAATTACAGCAAGTATCCAATTTCGTGCAGTTTACCACTGGTCTGTACCACTGAATTGCTAGCGTTCTAATTGCAGACATTAAAAGTTCTAGGTAATTATTGCTGAAAGATCAGTAATATTAAAAATATTGGTTGCAGCTATTATTACATTTGCTCTAAACGCAACCAAGACTTAAATCTATGCCTGAGCTGCCAGCCGTTTCACCAGGCTATTTCTGTGCCTGGTTTGGAACAACTGGTTTTTATTTGCCTTCCTCAGAGCCCATTACGACAAGCCTGTTAACAGCTCTGGGCTCCCCATTTTGTAAAGCTTTCATTAAGTGAAACAAGCTAAAAAATCACCAGTAGGTGCCTTTAGCAAAGTAGGGAGGTAATTATCTCATTTACAGATAACTACGTGCATTTCATTTTTCAAAGCACAAAGAGAAAACTAGGTCTAAATGACACTTTTTCGTACTCATTAAATTCACTAGAGAAATATCAAATTGGGAGTTTTCAGTACAAATGCCATCATGAACTCTGACAGCAGCTATCAGCAACAGGGACATTTGGGGAAATGTCTCCATGCCTGAAGTGGAAATCAAGGAAGAGTTCTGGGAGCTCGAAAAGGTTGGGGATTTTTGTTTGTTTGTTTGGTTTTGGTTTTTGGCGGATTTTTTTTTTTTTTCGTGTTGCTCCATCCCGGTCATCTAAACCCCTGACCTCTACCTTCTAGATGATGGCTTTTCTGTGGGCATGCCAGGCACATTTCAGAAAACTGGAGCGTCCGTGCAAGCCAGGTGGTCCTGGGCAGCTGAGGGTGGCCAGCATCACCGAGACAGATGACATGGACAAAGGGAGGCCAGAGAGACAGCTAAATACCATTCAGTGACCTCACGGATGGGCTAACTGGAGACCGACACAAAGAAGGGTGGGGCCAACTCCGTGGAGAGGGAGAACCCAGAATTTACAGAGGAGGGGGCTCCTTTAGCTGGTTCTTGAAGGATGAATAGGAGTTCATCGGCTGCATAGAGGTGGTTAGGAAAAGGCACCCCAGTGAGAGTTCATATCCAGAGGGCACTGGGGCTTCACGATGCTCTTGGAATGAGTGAAGCTATCTGGAGGGACATGTCCGGTTCAGGAGATCATTAAGCTTGGGACTGTTTCAGAAAGCCTCTCAGCTGGGCTTGTTGTTGACAACAACAAATGGTGGTAAACTAGAAAAACACTCAGTGCAAGAGAAGTGACTAAATAAACAAGGGTACATGCCAACAAAGGGTTCGAACATAAAATAACTAAAATGCCTGGAGAGTTATTTTAAAAGTAAGAAACAAAATGGCAGAACCAGATTGTCTCAAATACATAAAATCACATACACAGGAGGCAGAAAATATACCACACGTCACAGAGGTTGGCCCTGGAGCGAAGGGAAGGGTTTTTCTCTTCTCCCATCTCTGTATGTTTCAAGTTTCTCAATAATGAACTTGTGTTTGTGATTTTTTTTAAAAGATGAAAAACAAATCTCCGTAATAAAGAAGCCCTAGCGAGGGCCTAGAATCCGGAAGGAACCCAGAAACCCCCACATTTCAAGTGGCCCACCTCTGACACATTTGCTTTAGGAAAGGAGGCCAGTATCTGAAGGCACTTCAAATCTGGAAACAGGTTTTATGAATTACCGACTAACAACTCCGTTTCTATAATCACAAAGATTAAAAGGAAAATTTCTGTCTCATCGGAGCTGAATTTTGCCCCCATCTTCCATACCTCATTACCACGTTGCTCGTCCAAAGGGCTGTGGAGGGCGCCGTTTTGGCAGCACCTAGATGTAACAATGGGAGTCGGTACGCTTGACCCAACACAGCACTGCCCCATGAGGACATCCCTCCCAAAGGGTCCAA
>ML101034.1:0-11360 GCA_003697995.1 Taxidea taxus jeffersonii
GGGGGGGGGCAGGCTCTCCACTAAGCCGAGAGCCCGATGCGGGACTCAATCCCAGGACGCTGAGATCATGACCTGAGCCCAAGGCAGAGGCTTAACCCTCTGAGCCACCCAGGCGTCCTTCCTCCCTCCAAGTTTCAAACTTTTATTGGCCACTTACTTTGCCAGACTCGGTGTATAGGCACTGAGAATACAAAGATAGGAGGCGGCCCCTGCCCTCAAACAGCTCAGAGACCTGGGAGAGAACTAATCCCTGATGTTGAAGAATTTACAATTAGAAATACACCTTTTGTCAGACTTGATACCAAACGTCATCTCTTTGTTGAAAAGAAAGTCAGGATCATTGTGCAAATTACCCTATTAACATATCCCGTTTATCTTTAAACTTTTGCTTATTGTCCTGCTGATTTAGACTTTAGGCTCACCAGACCGGTGAGTAGTTTGGGTCCCAGGAAAATTGTATTCAGAGTTTAAGAATTTCCCTGCCATCTGTTCCACTCCACTCCACAGCAATGAAGAGGATCACTTTAACTTCCTTGTAACCAAATTTAGGGCATTTAGGTCTCACCTCCTGTGAGGCCTCCCTCCATCTCCAAGCATAACTGATACCCTCTTTCACTGAGCTCCCAGAGCACATTACAGCCCTGAACACGTTGAATTTGTTCATTTACACACCTGTCTCCCTCAAGTGCCTAGTGGGTCAGGAGCTTATTTCTGTATTTCAAACGCATAGTAGGGTGCCAGGCACACAGTAGATACTCAATATATATTTCTTGAATGAATTAACTAAACGCTGTCCAAAGAACAAATGGTGAAACTACTGCCGCCTGTTGAGAGACCGCAATCAAAAATATTTACTGAATCTCAACGAGAGCACTGTGCTTGCAGAGGTAGGTGGCATGCAGAGGAGTTTTCAAACTCCTTTATTTCAAACATCTTAAGAAGGCTGTTGGCTACAGCTACCCAGAACACAAAGGGCTCTAGAAATCTGAGCAGCTCCTACCCAGCTAGCTCCTCCTTTTCCGCCCCACTCTCCCACCTTGGTTAAGATCTCAGCGTCCGAATGCCGGGCTCGGATTTGTTGGGTAGGAGTTTGGGGCCGCTTCGCCCCGCCCCCAGCGGCCAGGCTCGGCCCCTGAACCCCCGCCCTGTGCGTCCCGCGGGGTTGGTCACGACGATCCCACTCCTGGTTCATCTGGAACGTTTTGCTCGCGGCTCTATCTCTCTATAAAGTTGTTGTTGCGGCTTCCGCCGTGGGTGGAGGAAGATGGCGTCGGGTGGTGGTGGCTGTAGCGCCTCGGAAAGATTCCCTCCGCCTTTCCCCGGCCTGGAGCCGGAGTCGGAGGGGGCGGCCGGAGGGTCAGAACCCGAGGCTGGGGACAGCGACACCGAGGGGGAGGATATTTTCACCGGCGCCGCGGCGGCCGTGAGTTCCCACCCTTCGGGGCGGGCGGGCGCCGCGAAAGGGAAGAGAGGCTAAGGGAGGGTCGAGGAAGCTGGGCAGAATCGGCCCGGCGAGACCCTGCGTTGGTGACGGTAGTCGTGGCTTGGGAGCTCTTAATGAGTACCAAGATGTTAGGGGCCTGACTCCCAGGTCCCTGGGGCGGACAGTGAAGAGCGAGGGGTGTGGTGGCTTCTCCACCCAGGTCCCTGACAGCGAAGAGACGCCCAGGCCGGCATTTGCCCCTGCAGTGTCTTGACCCCAAGGACCCACGGGGTGGTTTTGAGGTGGTTTTCTGGCGGCCTGATTTAATAGGTCAAGATAAGGAGATGGGATGCAGACTTTTCTTTCCCTAACCTTATTGCTCCTAGGACAAACAGTCTTATCTGGAGTCGCTCAGGACAGTGACCCGCCCACAAATCCTTTCATTAGCTCAAAACTTACCGTTAATTACCAAAGGCCCATTGTGGATCTAGTTTATAAGCGTTAGGCCGACATCCTCTGATCTCTAAGGAAAATCCTGCCAGAAGTCGGTTGGAAAAAAGGCCCTGCCAGATAAATCACTACATAGATGACAAGCTTTGTCCCTTTTAAAGAAATGTATTAAAATGCTGAAGTACCTCTGTGCGATTAAATCTCTAAACGTGAGGAGGAAATGGTGTTTCCCTTAGTAATATCCAGGTTTCTAATAAGAGGTGTTGGGGGAAAAACTGTTCTTTATATGTGGAATGTGAAAATCAGTAATCAGTTCTGGAACCAGTGAAGATGTTTTGGGTTGTTTATAAGAATACTGACTCATAACCACTTGGTACAGTTTGTTCCAGTTTGAAAACTTCTTCAGGGCTAGGTCTGTGAATTTATGTACTATTCTGTCTTGGATAATACTTTTTGTAGTAGCTATTCAGTATGTAAGTGACTAAATAAAACAGCTGTAAATTCTTCATGCCCCATGTGTCTGAAAAAGGTTGAGGCTTGTATCATTTCTGTCAGAGGTTAAGTTTCTAGGAAATATCTTTGGTGACATCTTTAGAATTTTCCCTGTACTGTATTCAGGAATTGAATTCATAATCTCAGCTCAAGAAGTACTTGTTGATACTAATATAACCGCTTAAACTGTTTAATGAAGTCTCTATTATTCTAAGAAATAACTCTTGCTGATAATTTAGTCTTTCTGTATCTCACTTAAAACAAATTTTTGGTCTTTTCCTTTGGTAATTCTCCCATAAGTAATGGAGAAGAGCTACTGTTAATAATAGCTACTGGGATGGTAGATATTCAGACCAAATATCTGAAAATAGACACTCTGAAATTGAAAGTGACTAGTCACATAGGCAAATGAGGATTTATTTTCCAAAAAGGGCCCTGATAGGGCAAGGAAATGTTTTCTAGAGGTTTCTAAAAGAAGTTGAAGAGGCAGTGACTTGATTGATCAGATTACTTTACAGAGACATCAATACTTCTCTCCTATTAGACTGTGTGAAAGTACTTTGCTTAATTTCCAACCAAAGGGAAGAGGAAGGACTCAGAATGAACTTGTTCTGTCACAGAAAGCATTATTTTTAGTTAGATTTTGATCCAGGAAAATTGAGTTGCTGGGGAAACTAAAATGCCACCTGTAAGCCATTTTTTGAGCGCCTGTTCTGATGTTAATCTTCAGGAAGCCAAGACTCCCAAGATTTCTCACTAGTTAAACTGTGAATTTCTTGTTGAAAAGCCATTAAATATAAATTATATTCCAGTAAATGTTTTAGTTGTGAGCCAGTGTGAGAAGATAGGGAACTGCAGTGCTTCTGTGTCTTAAGGAATAACATTGAAGAATAAAATAAGAACAACAGCTTTGAAGGCTTATTTAAATCCACCCAGGTTCTTTTACTTGGGCAAGATACTTAATTACTCTGTATGGTTTCCTCACCCATAAAATGTGAATAATATTTACGCCCACCATTATTGTGCAGATTAAATTTGAATATCAGTGAAACACTTGTGAAACAGTTGAGCATTGGAAACTAATTACTGTAACCCACGGAATCTAATAATGGGTTAGAAAAGTTATATTTATTAACTCTAAAAATGGTTAATATAGTTTATCAAAATAGTAATAAGATTGATTTGATTAACTAAAAGTCATCAGAGGCACTTACTGACTTCAGTGGTATCTTATTAAGTTTACCATCATATTGTGTTTTGTTGGGTGTTGGCGGTAGAGGGAGTGGTATTAAAAAATTGGGAAGCTGAGGCATATAAAATTTAAAATTTATGGTATGCATGTAATTTCCTGGACATTGATGTAACAGCTGCTGTTGTTAATCATCCCATCTGCTCTCCTTTAGGGCCCAAGAGGCTTTGTTACTACAGTAATAAAAGTATGATTTATAATCAAAAGAGCAGCCCATGATAGGCATTTCAGAATCAACAAACCACAGTTACCCAAAAGGGATAGACTGGAGTTCAAAGGATTATTAAAACAAATCTGAGTATTTAAAGGATTACTAAATCCAAAACAAATCTGAAAGCATTGTCTTAAGATTGAGAACCAGCTGGGAAATATCTTAAGATGATTCTTTTTTTTTTTTAAGATTTTATTTAATTTTTTATTTGACAGAGATCACAAGTAGGCAGAGAAGCAAGCAAAGAGAGAGGAAGGGAAGCAGGCTCCCCACCGAGCAAGGAGCCCCGGGGCTGGATGCGGGGCTGGATCCCAGGACCCTGAGACCATGACCCGAGGGGAAGGCAGAGGCTTTAACCCACTGAGCCACCCAGGCGCCCCTCTTAAGATGATTCTTAAGAATACTTAAGACCTTACATCTTTCTGCTTCTTACTTTGTGGGCTTTTACTTATACTTTTACTATATCTATAAAAAGGTTACAATTCTAAATGTATTATCTGAATCTTTGACTGGACCTGAATCTAGATACACAGCTTTTTAGTTAAAACTTTCTTAGTTCTAGGATAGGATTAATTTTTATCCTTAATTAAATGAGCCATTTTTTTGGCCCTCCTAAATCTTAAAATTACGTTAAAAAGACTAAATGGCATACATATTTCTGTGCCTCATTTAACTTCAGTATTCTTACTTGCATACTTCTAACACTGAATGATAGAGCTGAAGCAAGTTCTTTATTTGCCCCCCCAGGAATTCTACTATGCCCATCTCTTTTTAGCAGTATGCCAGGACCACAAGTAGATATGCCCTCTAAATGAAAGAACTGCGGAGGCCTTTCTAATGCTAAGAGGAAGGAGGGAGGAAACATAGATAAATGACAACCTCATTCAGATTTTGGCCAAATCTGGTAACTACTTGCAATGATCTGTCGTACCAATTAGAGTTTTTTCCCACTACTCTTAATCTTGAATTGAAACTCTAATAATTACAGAAATGGCTAGAGAACATAAAGTAGCAGGGGGCACCTGGCTGGTTTAATTGGTTAAGTGTTTGACTCTTGATCTCAGGGTTATGAGTACAAGCCTTGCTTTGGGTTCCATGCCCAGCACGGAGACCACTTAAATTAAAAATAAATAAAAGTAAAAAATAGAATAAAGAAGAAATAGCAGGAGACTTCAAAAGTCATATATTGGATACTTAGTCTTTGATTAATAAAGACTTATTTACATATTCTTACTGATGTTTAAATCAAAAGAATAACATAACTTTTATTGGTATTCAGAAGTCACGGATAGCAAGTAGCTTCTGATTGACAGTGTTTTATAGACTACAGGGAATTATATAAAGGTAAGTTATGTATTAACATTTAGATAGGAAAGGACATGTTATTTTTAGAATCCAGCCTACATCTGTGATCAATATAATATGTATCCTGAGGGAGAATAAATCAGATTTTCTTTATTGTGGCATAAAACATAAAACAAAATTTACCATGATAAACCTTTTTAATTTTACTGTTCAGTAGTGTTAAGTATACTCACATTTTTATGCAACAGATCTCCAGAACTTTTTCATTTTGCAATTCTGAAAATCAGTACCCATTAAATAACAGGTCTTCTTTCCCTCCACTCCTAAGCCTCTGGTAACCACCGTTCTACTTTCTGTTTCTGTGAGTTTGACTAGTTTAGATGACCTCATGTAGGTGGGATCATGCAGTATTTGTCCTTTTGTATCTGGCTTATTTCACTTAACATAATACCCTCAAGAGTTCATCCATGTTCCACTATTCATCAGAATTTCCTTCCTTTTTAAAGTTGCGTAATATTCCATTGTATGTATATGCCACATTTTATTTACCCATTCATTCCTTAGTGGACATTTGGGTTGCTTCTACCTCTTGGCTCTTGTGAATAGTGCTGCCGTGAACACGGGTGTGTAAATATCTTTTGAGACCTTTCTTCAGTTCTTTTAGATACACACACAGAAGAGGGATTGCTGGATCATATAATAGTTCTGTTTTTAATTTTTTGAGGAATTTCCCCACTATTTTTCATTTGTACTCTTTTTCAATCCCAGGACCAGTTTATTTCCTTTTGTGTGCTTATAGGAAAACTTCTTTAGATCTGGACAGTATATGGTAATTTTATTAAAAGGCCTAAAGAGATTGGTAGTTTAGCTGGCTAATATTTTAATTCTGTTCTGCAAAATCCATGGTGACTGTTCCAAGTAAATAACGTGTCCTCAATAAGTTTTTTATAACATCCCTTCTCTGGTCTTTTTTTTTTTTTTTTAACTATTATTCATTTGAGAGAGAGAGAACGCACACAGGCGGTGTGGGGTGGGACAGAGGGAGAAGCAGACTCCCCGATGAGCAGGGAGCCAGATCCAAGCCCAATCCCAGGATCCCGAGATCATGACCTGAGCTGAAGCAGATATTTAACCGAGTGAACCACCCAGGCAAGCCCCCCCCCCCCGCCGCGTCTCTATTCTTAAATAGACTTAGAAAGTTAATCTAGGTAACAATATAGTTAAACAACAGTTTACTGCTTAGTACCTTTAGTTAATGGTGTCATAGCAATTAGTCATGGATAATTATGTTCCTCTAGTGTGTAGTATTGTCTATAGGCATATTTTCTCAAACACTTGTTTTTGGAGCTAACATCACATTAGGTGGTCAGATCTGGTCTTAAAAGATTAGTAGTTGGTACTTGGGTGGCTCAGTCAGTTAAATGTCTGCTTTTGGCTCAGGTCATCATCTCAAGGTCCTGGAATCAAGCCTTGCACTGAGTGGGGCTCCTTTGCCTTCTTCCCCTTCTTTCTCCCACCCTACCCCCCTGAACACTCTTGCTAGCAGGCCTGCTCAGTCTCTCTCTCTCTAATAAATAAAATCTTAAAAAAGATAGTAGTTGAATTTCCTCATTTTTCACATAGGTCTGATACATATGTTCTTGAAAAAGTCAGCAACTGGTGTTACATCCAAAGATTCATTTTAGTGCTCAGCTCCAATTGTAAACCAGTTTCACTTCTAAAAAGTATAGATTTTCTTGAAGTACATAGAATCATTCATTTTTTGATCACAGAATTGTGCTAACAGGTAACCTAGCTTTCAGGATTATGCAGGAAAAGCTAACAAAAGTAGTTACAAAGCACTTTTGGAGGTAGAGGAATGAGAAAAGACTTTTAAAGATGACTAGCAAGAACTCAACTTCAGGGGCACCTGGGTGGCTCAGTCGGTTAAGCATCTGCCTTCGCCTCAGGTCATGAACCCGGAGTTCAGGATCAAGCCCCATGTAGGGCTCCCTGCTCAGCAGAGAGCCTGCTTCTCCCTCTGCTCCTCACCCTGCTGATGCTCACTCGTTCTCTGTCTCTCACTCTCAAATAAATAAAATAAAGAAAAAAAGAATTAAAATTTATTTAAAATTAGACTTTGGGGCTTATAGGAGAAGCAAATAGGTTGTAGTCAGATTTCTGGTTTCTGTTGGGAATTCTGCTCTTTGCTTATTCAGGTGGTGGGATAGTTCTGATGACCTAGCCATTTGTGATTTGTTTGGATGGGAGGGGAGAGAGGAAAAAGAAACTCTAACTTCTCTCTTGGTCCTCAAATCTTCTCTGCAGTCTTGAGTAACTGTTGGCATAAATAAATCATGAGTAGTTGATAGTTACTAGAGCAAGTAGCCATAAGTATCTGATCTCCAGGAAAAGCCTGTTGCTCAACTTTTCTGGCTTACTCTCTTGCTTAGTCAAGTGAATAGCTGGGGCTTCATTCTGCTTTCAGAGCAGATTTAAACTGGTTTTGCTTTTTCAAAATGGAAGTTAATACACTCGTTCGGACTCTGACCCTTCTGCAGTTTTCTGGGCCTTCTAAGTTATATTAGTTTGAAACCCAAAAAGTTTAGTAGGGAAATTACACCATAAAATTCGGTAGATTATAGCTAAATTTTGGTAGACCATAGTATGCCCTGTCACTTTTATTTTCCCCACCCTTCCAGATTCCCCTCTTCTATTTTCATTAGTCTTAGAGGGACTAGCTTAGAGGTTCTTTACCTTTTTGTGTTGTGGACCCATTAACAGTCCAGTGAACCCTATGGATCCATTCTCAGAATGTTTTTACGTGTGTAAAATACACAAGATTACAAGGAAACAAATTACACAGAAATGCAATTAGCAAAACATTAAAACAATTTTATGTTTGCAACATGTGCTTTTTAATGCTTTACATATTAAGATGTAGGGATAGTTATAACTACCATAATTTTTTAAAAAATACATATGGGGGCGCCTGGGTGGCTCAGTGGGTTAAAGCCTCTGCCTTCGGCTCAGGTCATGATCCCAGGGTCCTGGGATCGAGCCCCGCAATGGGCTCTCTGCTCTGCCGTGAGCCTGCTTCCCTTCCTCTCTCTCTCTCTCTGCCTGCCTCTCTACCTACTTGTGATATCTGTCTGTCAAATAAATAAATAAAATCTTTTTTTAAATAAATAAATAAATAAAATTAAAAATACAGATGACCGTAAATGATATTTTGAGAACTGTAACTGTTGTGATATCAAATAAAAATATCTAATTTCCATTATAGTGTCAAATACTGCTAATTACTGTTGTGGTTTGTTTTTGTTTTTTTTTTTTTGCCTATCTTTTAATTGAAGAAAATGCTGAATCTCAGTTAGAAATTAGTGAAAATGAAATTGTAATTTTATTCCCATCTAAATTCTAGACATCTCCTGATCCCAGGATAAGAACCTCTACTTAAACTCCTTTAGCTGTGAAGGGGGGTAAAATTGTGAAGTCCTTTGGGTTAATTAAATATTTGACCAGTTTGTAGGATCCCTTTGTGATCACTCTCAAATTAAATATTAGACCAGTTGCACCCTATTGCCAAATTTAATGGACACTAAATTCCATTCTCCCAAGTCTATAAGCTTTTAGTGCATCTGTGCCATTTTTGAAATGTGGCCATGGCATGTGAGAGTGGAGTCACTACCTGTGGTAAGTAAAATAATTTCCCTCTCCCTAAGACATCCACCTCCTAATCCCAGAAGCTGTGGATCTATTAGGTTACAAAACAAAGAAGGATTAAGGTTGAAAATGGAATTAAGGTTGCTAATCAGTTGACACTAAGAGAAAGTAGCCTGGGTTATCTGAATGAACCCAGTAATCACAAGGATCCTTTAAAACTAGAAGACTGAAGAGTGTCAGAGAGTGGCTGTGGAAATGAGTACCCACAGAAGAAAGGCAAAGAGAGATATGACATTGTTGGTTTTGAAGATGGAGGAAGCAGGCCATGAGCCAAGAAATGTGGATTGCTTTTAGAAGCTAGAAGATCAGGGGCGCCTGGGTGGCTCAGTGGGTTAAAGCCTCTGCCTTCAGCTCAGGTCATGATCCCAGGGTCCTGGGATCGAGCCCCGCATCGGGCTCTCTGCTCAGCAGGGAGCCTGCTTCCTCCTCTCTCTCTCTGCCTGCCTCTCTGCCTACTTGTGATCTCTGTCAAATAAATAAATAAAATCTTTTAAAAAAAATTAAAAAAAAAAAAAGAAGCTAGAAGATCAAAGCAAAAGATTCTCCCATAGAACCTCCACAAAGGAACATAACTGTGGTGACACCTTGATTTTAGCCCAGTGAGAACCCTATTGACTTCTACAGAACTATAATACATTTGCATTGCTTAAACTGTTAAATTTGTGATAATTTTGTGTTGCAGTGACGATAGAAAATGAATACACCACTCCACTTAGCTTATTCATCTGTAGAAATAAACATGGCAAATAGAACAGTATTTCATGCCAGAGTCTGCCAGGGTGATTTTTAAAGACTGTGACTGCCCTGTTATCTAGGTATAACTTCTGGGCGTGACTTTTTCCTAATTGTCCTTGCCTTGTTACATTAGTATGATCACACAATTGTGTAGCTACATTGCCTTACTAAATTATATTAATTTTTTGCTAGAAGATGAGTACTTTAGTTCTCCAGAAGCACAGTTTTATCCTAGCTTTTAATTTGGATTCACCCTCTAAAAGCAGTTGAGAATTTTTAACAGTACTTGTCTTTTGAGGTTCCTCCAAGAACGCAAGGATTCAGCATAGAGCAAAGAGCAGTTGAGCAACATAAGGAAGAATCACGACTCAGTAACCTAAAGGGAAGTGATGTAGAATCACAGCTGTACTTTTCAGGACTAAATGGCTGTTAGCTATGAGGGATAGCAAACCCAAGTCTGTCCTTCCCTGAGCCAAGAACATTGTGTTAGTGGCCTGGCCTCATGGTTTGAGGCTGGTAATTGGTGAGGAATACCTCTTTGCTCTTAACACAAGTGCTCTCTTGCTGTAGCTCTTTCTAGTGCCTCTCTGAGAGGTAGATTTGGCTGTCTGTGTGCCTTCTAATTCTAAACAGAAATACTGGAACTTTTAAGTAGGCTTATCAGTGGAACCACCTGCTAGAATTAATAGCCAAAAGGAGTCAGCAAGGGTTGGGTGTCCTAGCCTAGGATTCTCTCACTAAAGAAAGTATACCTCCTTTACTTCAGAAAAGGGGGCAGGAGAAGGTGGTGGGATAAGGGGAAGCAGGCAGGGCTGTAATTTGCTTTACTAACTATATCACAAACACACCGTTTTCATCATAGAAAATAGTTTTATCTGTTGCCTAGAAATTTAGGCAACAGATTAAATCCCTTAATAGAGGGATAGTTTTGTAATGTACTGGTGATTCAGAGATTTTTAAAATATGAATTATAAGCAAAGGTTATTTTTAGTATTGAGTTTGCAATTCAGTATAATATGTATGCCTCTTCCCTTCCCTCAGAATGAGTTCTTCCTGAAATTTAGCTGTTGATTTTAAATCAGCTTTTTATTTATTTTTTACTTACTTTTTTTAAGTAGCTGTCATACCTAGCATGGAGCCCAGCATGGGCCTTGAACTCTCAACCCTGAGATCAAGACCTGAAGTGAGATCAAAGGTCAGATGCCTAACTCACTGAGCTGCCCAGGTGCCCCCAAATTAGCTTTTTAATATAAATCAATAATAATGATTAAAGACTAGACTTTTAGGGGCACCTGGGTGGCTCAGTGGGTTAAAGCCTCTGCCTTCGGCTCAGGTCGTGATCCCAGGGTCCTGGGATCGAGCCCCACATCGGGCTCTCTGCTCCACAGGGAGCCTGCTTCCTCCTCTCTCCCTGCCTGCCTCTCTGACTACTTGTGATCTCTGTCTGTCAAATAAATAAAATCTTTAAAATAATAATAATAATAAATAAAGACTAGACTTTTAAATCTGGGGCAAAACCTACTAAATGTGTTATAAAGCCCAGATAGATATTTATTTTGATGATAAGCTGTTTTATAGACTCTAGTCTCATGGAAGACTAGAGTTTTCTATTAACAGTTCTGTTAATCTAAAGATTAACAGGGAAGGAAGGATACTTTGCCCATTTCTTATATGTAAAAGTAGTTTTCAGTGGTGCTATGTGGCTCAATCAGATGGGCTTTGACTCAGGTCATAGTCTTGTGGTCCTGGGATCAAGCCTCACATCATGCTCCCTGCTCAGTGGTGAGTCT